>VOCT01110374.1:0-26549 GCA_007922175.1 Pelusios castaneus
GGCAACAAAAATGATTAGGGGGCTGGGGCACATGACTTATGAGGAGAAACTGAAGGAACTAGGCTTATTTCGTCTACAGAAGAGAAGACTGAGGGGAGATTTGATAGCAACCTTCAACTACTTGAAGGGTTGCTCCAAAGAGGAGGGAGCTAGGCTGTTCTCGAGGGTAACAGAGGACAGAACAAGGAGCAATGGTTTCAAATTACAGCTGGGGAGGTCAAGGTTGGATATTAGGAAAAACTTTCTCACTAGGAGGGTGGTGAAGCATTGGAATGGGCTATCTAGGGAGGTGGTAGAATCTCCATCTTTGGAGATTTTTAAGGCTTGGTTAGACAAAACCCTGGCTGAGGTGATTTAGGGGGAGTGGTCCTGCTTTTTAGCAGGGGGTTGGACTAGATGACCTTGTGAGGTCCCTTCCAACCCTATTATTCTATGATTCTATGTATGTACTTGGTAAAGACTTTCTCACTTTCATAAGCAGAGCTCATCAGATCGTCTACGACAGTGGTCGGTAAACTTTTTAGTCAACTGAGCCAAATATCAACAAAACAGCGATTGAAATTTCTTTTGAGTGCCAAATTTTTTAAACTTAAAATATATAGGAAGGTACATTGTTATTAACTTAATAAGGGTATTCGTAACCATCTCCTTTCACTCCACAAATCAATCAATCAATCAATCTCTCTCTCTATCTGGCTGGCCTCTCTCTCTCTCTCTATCTGGCTGGCCTCTCTCTATCTGGCTGGCCTCTCTCTCTCTCTCTCTCTCTCTCTCTCTCTCTGGCTGGCCTCTCTCTCTCTCTCTCTCTCTCTGGCTGGCCTCTCTCTCTCTCTCTCTCTCTCTCTCTCTGGCTGGCCTCTCTCTCTCTCTTTCTCTCTATCTGGCTGGCTGGCTGGCTGGCTCCGGAAAGCCACATCCCAGCCCCGCACCCTGATCCTAGCCGCCTGCTCGGAGGCGGCCCCGGCAACGAGGCACACGGTGGACGCAGCCACCCCCCTGCCCCAGCCGCATGCAGACCCTGCCTGTCCCACGCTGGGGGCGGGGACGGCCAGCCCCCAGGCCGGCTCTGCCGCGGCTTTACCGGGGCCCTCCACCCCTCTCCAGGCGGCAGCCAGTGTCCTCGTCCCCCCCACCCACTCTCCTCGTCCCCCCCCCCTCCAGGCCTCCCTCCAGCCTCCTTACCTGGCCGGAGGCTTGCAGCTGCAGGGACGGCCGGCAGAGCTGCTTCTCTGCCAGGCCGCTCCCACCCTGAGCACGCTCTGTCTGCGCATGCTCAGGGCGGGAGATTTGATTCTCCCCAGCAGCAGTCTGCATTTAAAGGGACCACGGCTCGCACCAGCAAGAGCCAAATTCAAGGGGCTAAAGAGCCGCTTGTGGCTCGCGAGCCACGGTTTGCCAACCACTGGTCTACGATAACCATATTTACTTTATTGGTAGGAACGACCAGTCATCATCAAAAGCATTGGGCGACTCCTCTACAAAATTGTTAAAGGGATATATACTGAGCAGTTCTGTATACAGAGTGTGACAGAGCCAGGTCTGATGGCTACAGGAGGGTGGTCCTATTTGAATGCAGGGGAAGTGGGCGGGCGCACTGCTATTCCCCCAGCCTAAGTTGAGGAGGCACTAGCCCTGAATTCAATTGAGTAGGCGTGACAACAAATGAAAAAACAGGAGTGGATGTGAGTGCCACAGGTTCAAAATTAGGGACTCAGAAGAGGACACCGAGCAGAGAACCCTGGACAGCGCCCACTGCTCCCATAAGGTGTTGGAGTGAGCGGATGCTGCCGAGAGGAACTCTATCCTGATTTGTGAATGGATGAGGGACTGGAAAGGGACAGCCGCAGAGACCCCTTCAGCCAACCTCCTCTCCTGGTTTTATAGATGGCGACCTTGGCGTAGGTCAGGAGGAGGTTGAAGAGGAGGTCCCATGACTTTGTGGGGCCATGGATAGGGTGTGCATATGGAAACAGGTGTGGGGAGAAGTGAAGCCAGAACCTCAATAACAGTTCTGGAGGAGCCAGAAGAGGGACTGCAGCCTGGCGCATTTTAGGTATGTGTGCACCAGGGTCTCCCTCACACCACAGAATAGGCAGGTGTCAAGGTGAGGGGTGAACTGTGCCAAGTACATGCCCGTGCTCACAGCTCCATGGAGAAGCCACCAACTGATATCCCTGATGGGCCTTGGGGTCAAGGTGTCATACAGACTGGCCCATCAGGGGTCCTCGCCCTCCACTAGTGGAATTAGGTCCCACCATTTTGTGTCTGGGCAGGACATGAGGGCAAGGAAATGGATGGTGTGGAGCTTGAGTGTGTACAGATGGTCTGCAGGTGCATTTTGAAAACAGGCCAGCTGCAAATCCAGCACCTGGCTGGGGGTATGCGGCGGGGCCAGCCAGGAGGCGGGGATCATGAGGCCATGGCCCAATCAAAAGCTCTAGAGGGCCAGGGCTGAAGGGCGGGCACGGAGCACCCTCTCGCAGGACTCATTGAGGTAGACTCAAGCAGTGGGGGGCAAGGTTGTCTTCACATCCTGGAGTAGGCGCCGAGGGGTTCGAAGGGTGAAGAACCCCATGTGCTGATCCAGCACCAGGAGATCCACCCAGTCCCCCCAGGAGTAGTCCAGGAGGTCTCCTACCCTAGTGACACCTGCCAGGAGCAGCCTCTGCCTCACGGAGGGGGCCTCCACCATGTGCAGACTAGGATGAGGATTGTGCAGCAGGGGGTCTGTGAGGAAGTCCACCCTCTTGATGGGCACAAGGGACCTGGAGGCCAAGACAAGCCTCCAGGTCCAGAGGCGGTCCTGGTAGAGGACCAGCAGCTCGGAGAGGTCTCGCAGAAGACCTCTTGGGTGGATATAAAAGAGGCTGCTGGTCATATCAGAGCCCTTGGAAGCGGACCACCTGCACTATAGCGGAGTCTCTGCAAGGCCTGTAGGTGGAAAGCATGGACCTGGCTGTAGACACAGCACAAGTCCTGCCCTCCCTCCTCCAGGAGAAGACTCAGGATTCTTGCAGAGACCCAGTGCAGTCCTGGCCAAAAGAACTCCAGAATTGTTCTCTGGAGGTTGGCCAGGAATGTTGGGTTGAGATGAGGGTGTTGAGCCGATGCCAGCACATGGATAAGATGAGCTGGTTGATGACCAGTGCCTTCCGACAAAGAGAAAAGCTCTGCAGCAGTCCTGTCCATATCCGCAGCCACTCAGACACCCTGTCCTCCAAATCGTGCCAGTTCTCATCAAGGGTGGCAGAAAGTTACACACCAAGACAGAGCAGTGGACACGCACTCCACCAGATTGCTTGAAGTGCGGGTGGGAGGGAGCTTGCTGGTCACCCGGCCCCTACCATCAGGTCAGATTTCTTAACCCAGTTAACTCGGGCAGAAGAGTCTGCCAAATAGATGGCCAGGCAGGGCTCCAGCCAGGTTGCCTGGGTCCTGTACCACAAGGAGCACGTCATGGGTGTATTCTGACAGGACCAGCCTCAGCTCTGACTCGTGAAGCACTAACCCCATCAATCTCCAGCAGAGGAGACAAAGGAAGGGTTCCAGGGCCAGAATGTACAGCTGGCCTGACAGTGGACAACCTTGACATAATCTCCTCGCCCAAAGCTGATCGGTCCAATTGATCCTGACCAGGCACTCTGCAGAGGCATACAGCACCTGGAGAAGCCCCACAAAATTGGTCAGAAGCCAAACACCTGCAGGGTGCCCAGGAGATACCCATGGTCCATCTTGTCAAACACCTTCTCCTGGTCCAGAGCCAGGAGGGCAAATGACAGACTATCCCTATACCTGAGCGTCAAGAGATCCCAGACCAGGTACAGATTGTTAAAGATGGAACAGCTCTGGACAAGTGCAGGTCTGGTCGGGATGGACCACGTCCTGCAGCATGGACCCCAGCCACAGCAAGATGGCCTTGGCTATGATTTTGTAGTCCGTGCTGAGGAGCGAGACGGGACGCCAGCTCCAAAGTTCACGGAGGTCCCCCTTCTTAGGCAGCACAACCAGCATGGCCCACCGGCAAGATAGGGGGAGCACTCTGCTTCCCTCAGACTCAGCCCAGAAGATGACGAGGTCCAGCCAAGGACATCCCAGAACATGCAGTAGAATTCCGTGGTCAGCTCGTCCATGCCTGGGGTTTTATTGGTGAGCATGAGATGGAGGGCTTTCGATAACTTGGCTAGTTCATGGAAATTTCATTTCAGAGCACCCTGCAGGAGGCAGCTTTGGTTGGATATGGGGAGAAAAGGTTAGCATCTCCACCGGATCTGTGAGGGGGGCGCCGTCCTCAAAGAGGAGGCAGGTGACATGTTTCTTAGCCCCCCCTCCGGTTCTCCAGGGCATAGAAGAAGTGGGATCCATAATTCATCTCTCGAAGGAGATGGATGTGGGATCAAATGAAGGCTCCCTGGGCCTGTAGGTCCTTGAGGGCCCAGAGTTCCTCCACCTTCTCCTGGTACACTCCACAGAGGGATAGAACCTCAGGGCTGGCAGCCAGAGACCTCTGCAGCTCTAAGGGTATGTCTACACTAGAAAAGTTAAGTTGACTTTGTTAAGTCGACTTAATAAGGTTGACTTTAAGTCGATTTAAAGTCGACCTTATTAAGTCAACTTAACATTAGACATAGCTGTCCACACTGGCATTAAGTCTACTTAATAAGGTCGACTTAACAGCCACTCCCTGTCCACACTGGCCTTAAGAGGACTTAAGAAGTGGCCTGGCCTCTCCGCTGAGAGAGAGACCATCACAGTCACCAGGTGGTGGTCCGAGAATGGGTCCAGCCTGACGCTGGAGGAGGGGGATCATGCAAGATGCCGTGAACCCAAGGCTGCCTGCTGGTGGGGAACCCGCACCACCCCTGGCTGGAAAACCAAGGTCGCCCGCCAGGAGCCGAGGCCACAGCCAGGGACCTCCATTTCATGTGGGGAAGCTGGCCCAGAGAGGCTGAGCCCCATGCACCTACCCCGCCCCTGGGCCTACCTTCTCTGCCCTGGGGATGGGGAGAGCTGGCCCAGAGGCCGAGTGAAGTGTTCTAGCTCTACCGTGATGCCGTTGGCTCGCCGCCAAAAAAGGCAGCAGGGAGCAGAGCAAAGTGCAGACGTAGTGGAGAGCCGTAGTTCAGGCCCTGCATTATCCCACTGGAAGCGGGACAGCAAGGGACCCACATAACCGCGGGGCTTGGAGCGATCCCCTGTTTGCCCCCCACCTCCCAGGACAGACCTGTCCCCAGCAGTGGTGAGTGGTGAGGCCAGCACCCACCAAAGCCTCAGTGAGCCCAGTTGTCCCCTCTCCATGCTGGGTCAGGGAGCAGTCCCTCTGTATGTGCCCCGTGGCCCGGCACAGGAAGCACTGAGCCTCTCCTGAGGAATAGTGGATTCTATACTGGGCCCCTTGATGGGACACCAGAAAGGATCCCTCGAGTGCCACTCCGTCACGTGCCCCCACTAGCAGCTAGTGGGGGGAGACCAACTAAAAGATACATCAACCAGCGCACCACAAACAGGAGTAAATATACCACATAAACTTGTTGAAGCCATTGAAGGACCAAGAGGCGTGCGTGGCCCTCCCCCAGGAGGAGGAAAAAATGGAGGGAGTAAGGATATCTTCTGACCTAACATCAAATCAAAAGTTCGAGGCAGCGGCAATGATTGACCGATACCAAGATGTATTCTCATCCACAATTTCCACAGTTGCTAAGCCCTATGAGAATTACAGGAAAGGGGTGTTTCCGTTGCATATCCATTTTTTCAATAGCCATAGGGCAGCATTTTAAACCCTTCTCTGAGGACCCTCTTCTTGTAAATGACTTTCTGCATTATCTCTATTTGCCACTGATTTTTGTTCCTCACAATAGAGGGCTGCTGCACTTCTATCTTTTTGGAGGTGCTTTCTTCCAGGTCCACTCTACAGTCCAGGATTAGAATTTTCAAACTGACAAAGTTGATCTTTTCACAGTTTGCTATGTTCAGGTTAATCCCTTTCACTTTCATGCAGGCTTTCCCCCCAACAGCTTGTACCCATATGCTTTCGGACCAGCTGACACAAATTCGGTGAAGTGCTTATCTGGTGGGATTTCGTTTGTGAGGTCCCCTACATAATCCCCCAGAGAGGGATTCCAGTCACCCTCTCTTTTCACAAATATCACTGGCTATGTCTACATTTGCAAGTTAGGTTGACTTAAGGAGGCTTAAATTGACCTAACTTAGTCCCTGTCCACACCAGGATTTCATTAGGTCGGCTTAAGAAAATCTTTAAGTCAAGCTAATGAAAGCTTAGGTCAATTTAATAAGACCTGCCGGTTAGGTCGGCCTAACCCTCCTTAGGTCCACCTAAACCCTCCTTTAGGTTGACCTAAGCACAGTGTGGACACTTAAGTCCACTTTATTAAGTGGATCTAAGGGTAGTTAGGTCGACTTAACAAAGTGGACTAAGTCCACGTCCATCAAAACTACTTTGTTAAGTCAACTTAATAAGGTTGAATTAAAGTCGCCCTTTGTAAGTTGACTTAACAAAGTCAACCTAACTTTTTGTAGTGTAAAAATAGCCACCGAGTCTGTGTTGGGAAATATTGGGCTGGGGAGATCTGTGGCCTGGGAAGACTGGGCTGGGGAGAGCCACGGCCAGGGAAGATTGGCTGGGGAGAGCTATGGATGGGGAAGATCACGCCGGGAAGAAGAAGGGACATGGGGATCAGGCTGCACGGGAGTCTGTAATTGGTGCGTGGGTGTGCAACAGCTGATGCACGACCGCGCACCTGTGAGGCTTAGAGGGAACATAGGCTGAATCTACACTTGTAAATTAAGTCGATTTAAGCTTGCTTAAGTCGACTTAATTTACCCTGCGTCTACACTACAATTTTCTTAAGTCGACTTAATGAAAATTAAATAAACTTTACTAAAACTAGAATTACTTTGACTTAAGGCTTAATTCAACTTTTTAAAGTCGAATTAAGCCACTGTAGACGTGGGCTAGCCCTAAGTCGACTTAGAGCTACCCCAGGACTACACCAATGCCTTCCCTGCTGGGGGGGCACAAGGGGAGCCTGGCATGCCCCCCAAAGGGCAGGGCAGAGCCCTGTGTGACACTGTCCGGATTTAGGGAACCGTTTATGATATTATTTTCTATTAATATCTCATAAATGCTATAATCCATAGGAACTATGTCATGTTTGGTATCAATAGAAAGGTCGTAATTTGCTGGGAATGATTATATAGTTTATGTATAGGAATTGTATTTGTATTAGAAGTTAGGAATATGGTTGTTATAGCTATACTTTAACTTGTGTGATTCTGGGGAAACACCCCAGACAGGCTGTCTATAACCATTGTGTCCTTAATGTTAAGGAAGCTCCCAGGTACAATGGGCCCAGGGAGAAACCTGATGAGTCATTAAGGAGACAAGGAGGGGAGAAGGGAACTGGGAACAAGTACACACACTTGGAATGGTTAGAGGCTTTTTGCCAAAAAATCTCCATCTTGAAACATCTACAAGGAAGATTGGGCCCTGCCTAGGGATAGGTAGAGACTGACTCCTAAACCATCATTCAGCCAGCCCTATTGAGTAATCTTCGACAGTAAACATTAGGTTAGAATATGTCTTATACTTGTATTTGATAGTGATTACCCCTGACTGATTTGTTAAATGATTGTGCACCGATTTGCTATATAACTCCTTAAAATCATATCAATAATGAATAAATTAGTGTTTGTTTCATTTAAAGATGTGTGGACTTTAGAGAGGGTGAATGAACAGCTGGGTTCATAACCATTTCTTTGATAAACAGGCAAATGGTATCTATGAGCCTGCAGTGATTGAGAAGGGGCCCCAATGCCTGCAGGACGGAAGATCCTGGTGTGGTATCTGGGAATGGGGGTCCTCACTGAGGAAGAAAATGTTCTATAGCTGCAAAGGGGGAACTGACATTTAATGTTCTACTCACGTTTTTTGCAGCATTTGAGAACAAGAAAGGATCCATCATCACTGCCACAAGGTACATCTACACTTGTAAATTAAGTCGACTTAATTTACTCTGTGTCTACACTACAATTTCCTTAAGTCGACTTAAGCTGCTGCTTAAGTCAACCTAAGGATATTTTAAGTCGACTTTATAAAACCTAGTTTAAAGTAGACTTTACTGGCTAAGTCAACTTTATTAAGTTGACTTAGCCAGTATAGAAGCGAAGTAGCCCTAAGTCAACTTTAAGTCAATGTAAAGGGCCCCCAGGTCTCCCCCACTGACCTCCCAGCCAGGGTGGCTGGCACAGCCAGAGCCTGGTGTCCCCACCCACAGGGCAGGACACAGCCCTGCCCACCCCGCTCCTACACCCTGCTCCTGTCCCTGTCCTGCTCAGCCCCCATTGTGCTCTGGTACAATGGGGCAAATGCTGAGCCCCCTGACACTTTGAAAGGGGTGCCTTCCCTTCCACCATGGACCACTCCCAGGTCCACCAACCCCTAGAAGTCGACTTAGGTATTCAGTGTGGATGCTCTAAGTCGATTTGGCAAGGTCTACTTTATGTCGACCTAATTTTATAGTGTGGACATGCTAAGTCAACTTAACAAAGCTGGCCAAGTGTAGACATAGCCACAGAGCTGGGAGAAGGTAAATTCAAAATGATTGCTGAATTTTGGAAGATTTAATGTCTCTGGTTTCAAACACAATTTATACTTCTGATAGTTAGGTTTCACAAGCAGTCTGTATGTTCAGTCTTATTCCATAAATACAGGGAACATACAGTGAACAAGGAAAGATAAAAAGATGAAACATCAGTGAACAATATGCACAGCTATAAATGTAATTACCCAGCTATAACAAGAGCTCCTAAAAAATCCCACCTAAAAGATAATCACACACAAGAGTTATTTGAACAAAACCAAGACATTTCCAGACAGCCCGTGCAACAGCAAACTTCCAATAATGGCCCAAAGAAATTTAAGGACATGGTGTTAGGGCTGGCTGAAGAATAAAAAAAATCATGTGAGTATTTTTAAGAATTCAGATGCTTTTGTTATGTTGGATTTTTTAAAATTGACTTATTTGTCTCTTTTTACACATTTTTCTGCAGAATTATTTTAATCATTTTTCTCTTTTTAGAAAATGGTAGCTTTCAAAAATGGAACGTTTTGAGTCAAACTGACAATTTTTCAGGTTTTAGATAGCCCACTAAACTGCTTGAACTGACAAGTCCATATTGCAGTGAAATATGCAGCCCAAGCAAAGAAAACACACAAAAAATGTTTTACAGAATCAGAGAAATGTCAGGTTGTAAGGGACCTTGAGAGGTCATCAACTCCAACCCCCTGAATTGAGACAGGGCCAACTAAACCTAGAGCATCCCTGCCAGGTGTTTCTTCAATCTGCTCTTAAAAACCTCCAATAATGGGATTCTACAACCTCCCTTGGAGGGCTACTACAGAGCTTAATTGGGTTGATTTGGCATGATTTTTCTTGATAGAATATTTTCAAAACATGAACATTTTAGACAAATCTATCAGTCATCATGCAACTCATGAGCTTGGCATGCAGCTCCCATGGTGAGGCCCTACATGTCTTGTGTGCTATTGCTGATGTAGTCCCAGGGTTTGCTGTGAATGCTCTCACCTGTGAATGGCCTGTCTGAGCTCTTGAGGGAAAGCCGACACGTCAGCTTAGACCAGATAAACCAGATACACCAGATAAACCAGCAAAAGATTCGATGCAACAATCCCATGAGTGTACCTGTAACCAGAGAAAATCTATTTCAAATCCATGGTTATTTATCTGTAAATTTTACAAGGGGACAAAATGATGACATATTTTAGTAGATGGATTCTTGTCACAATGCCAAGTCAGAGAACTGAGAAACTGCAAAGATTCTTGACCAAAGGTGATGGAAACTATTGTTACTATTTATTATATGTATTGAGATACCACCAGTGATGACTTGAACCCCATTGTGCCAGGTATTGTACAAACATATCATAAAAGATGAGCTTTGCCCCCCGGAGCTAATGATCTAAGACTCTGTCTACCAGGGTCGTTCCTGGACAGCCAAAAGATCCAGGGCTGTGGCCCCAGCCCACCCCTGCCCCCAAACCCCCACTCCAGCCCTCCTAACTCCCCAGCTTCCCCCATCTTCACTCCACCCCCTTCAGCCCCCAAACCCCCTCCACACCTCTCCAGGCCCCTCCGTCCCTAGCCCCCACTCATCCCCCAACCTCCTCCATCCCTCTCCAGCCCCCCACCTAGTCCCCCTCCAGCTGCCCATAGTCCTCTCCACCCCTCCCCAGCCCCTCCCCAGTCTCCTTCTCCCCATGCCCCCTCCACAGGCCTCTAACTCCATCCATCCCTCCCCAGCCCCCCACAAAGTCCCCACTCCAGCCATGCATAGTCCCCTCCACCACTACCCAGCCCCACCCACTCTCCTTGTCCCCTCCACCCCTCTCCAGGCCTCTAACTCCATCCATCCCTACCCAGCTCCCCACCCAGTCCCCCTGCAGCTGCCCATAGTCCTCTCCACTGCTACCCAGCCCCCACCCAGTCTCCTTGTCCCTTACACCCCTCTCCAGGCCTCCCTCCAGCCCCTTCCCAGCCCCCTTACCTGGCCGGAGGCTCGCAGCTGCGGGGACGGCCGGCAGAGCTGCTTCTGGGCCAGGCCGCTCCCACCCTGAGCACGCTCTGTCCGAGCATGCTCAGGGCGGGAGATTTGAATCTCCCCAGCCTGGCCGCAGCAGGAGTCTGTGGCTTTGCTGGGGCCCCTGGGCGGAACGCAGCATTCGGCCTGGGTGCGCATGTGCTTGCTGGGGAAATAGATCCGGGGCTCAGGATTTTCTATCCGGGGCTGGCGCCCTGCCAGCCCGACGACAACGACGCCTCTCCTGTCTACACTATGGGGCCTATGTCAGCACAGAAGGAGCAGCCCACACAAAAATAAGGTACAAATACCATCTCTCTGAACAATGATAGCTATATTGACAGATGCCCTCTTCCATTGACATAGCTGTTTCTACACTGGGCGGTTTGGTGCCATATCTATGTCAGTTAGATCAGAGCCATGGTTTTGACAGCCCTGACTGACATAGGCATGACATTTTAACTTTTAAGTGTAGACAGGAGACAACAGACGGCTACAGAAGGTTGGGGAAGCACCAAGAAATAATGAGGCAATATTGTCTATGAATGTTGGCTGGATTAGGGAGACCATGTATGATACTTCATCATCTGTATTTCAAATAATTCATATGAGATAGGCCATGTCAGGTACCATTAGAAAGTTTATAGTTTGCTGAGGGTGATGATATTGTTTATGTGTATGTATCGTATCTGTAATAGAAGTTATAGATATGTTTGCTGCATCAGTATTTCAACATGTGCTGTGTTTCTGGGCAACTCCCTAGACAAGACAGCAGCAGCAATAGCCAGCTTTATGACCCATTAAGAAAACTCACACATACAATGGGCTCAGAGGAAAAAGCCCACAACTACCCCTTATGGCTATGTCTTCACTGGCAATTTAAGTTGACTTAAGGAGGCTTAAATCGGCTTAAATTAAGCCACGTCCACACTAGGCTTTCTTTAAGTCGACTTAATGAAAGCTTAAGTCAACTTTATAACTATCATTCCTTAGGTCGACTTAACCCTTACGTCGACTCCTTAAGTTGACTTAAGGACAGTGTGGACGTGGAGTAACCCTTAAGTTGACTTTATTAAGTCGCCTTAAGGGTGGTTAGGTTGACTTAACAAAGTGGACTAAGTTGATTTAAAGTTAAGTCAACTTAGCCCACTTTGTCAAGTCAACTTCAATAAGGTCAACTTTAAGTCGACTTAACAAAGTTGACCTAACTTTTTCTAGTGTAGACATAGCCCATGAGTCACCAGGACTTAGGTCTTGTCTACACTAGGAAGTTTTGTCAACAGAAGTCAGTTTTTGTTGACAAAACAGTCCTAGCACACACACCAGACTCCCCTCTTTGCTGACAGAACTGCCCTGTTTTGCCAACAAAATAAAACCACTTAGAAGAGCGGCATAGGGCTTTTGTCAGCAAAGCTAAGGCAGCAGTGTCAGTGTGGACACAGTGCTCCCTTAGAGTGGTAACAGAACAGTGAAATTCAGAAGTAAAGGGGGGACCCCAGTGCTCAGCAGGGCTTCAGCTGCTATGGCTCTCCCTCATCCCGTTGCCAGGATGGAGGAGCCCTAGAGACTGCTCCCCCAGCCCCCGGGAACTGGAGAGCCTCAGGCTGTAGCTGAGGATGGAGGAGTACCAGCAACTCCCCCTCCCTCTGCTGCTGGGGATGGAGGTGAACTGGTGGCTGCCGTCACATGGCCACCAGGAACAGAGGAGCCCCGGGGGCTGAGCCCCCCCATGCTGCTGCTGCCAGGGACCAAGAAACTCCCGTGACTGAAGCCATGCTCCCACTGCACTGGGAAGCCCCAGGTGGCTGCCGCAGTGCTGCTGTTGGGAACCCTGGAAAGATCCAGGCGCAGTGCCTGGGTCCCCAGCAAGAGTGGGGCACAGCTGGGAGCCTGTGGGCTCTGTGCCAGGAGCTGAGAGATTGGTTTCTCAGCTCCCTCACACAGCCACTTATGATGTTGGATGTGGTCCTAGAGAAAACGTGCGCCACCGCCAGAAGGATGGCTACGTGCACTCCAGCCATCACTACAATTTTCGCTGGCAGAGTTCTCTAGTGTAGGTCATTGATGAGGAAGTGGAGCTGCAGCTGCAGTCACAGCAGAATTGTTTCCCCTGCTCAGCAGCAACTCCCACAAAGCATTGTATGAAGGTCACGGACTGCCCCACTACAATGTTACTTCTACCCCTTCAGACAGCTACAGGAATGCCAGCTGGACGTACACGCCGCTGTAATAGCTGGCAGTACCCCACCAAGTCCCCCCTCTGCATGTTCTGTTTTTGTTGACTGTGTTTGTTGTTTGTCAGTATAAGTAACTGTCTCAAACATGAAGTTCCAAAGAGGGAGCCGTGTTAGTCTATTGCAGAAAAACAACAGAGTCCTGGGGCACTTTTAAAGACTAACAGATTTATTTATCTCATGAGCTTTCGTGGGAGAAAATCCCACTTTGTCCTCCCATTCTGTACGTTCCCCATCTTCAAAGCATCTGATGAAGCGGGATTTTCTCCCATGAAAGCTCATGCGATATATAAATTTGTTAGTCTTTAAGGCTATGTCTACACTTGAAAGTTAGGTCGACTTAAGGATGCACCTCCATGCACCACCAGGGTATGATCTGTGTAACTTTTCTACTCACTTTTGCAATTTAATTTGTGGTTTAGTGCAAAATATGTCATGCAAGGTTCCCATAACAAGGCATTCGACTTTGGCCTCCCAAACATGAGGGACCCTTCCCTGCACCAGCTCACACAGATTATGGAGGACACAGCAGCAGCTGATGACTTTTGTGATGTTCCTCTCGGCAAGGTGCAGGCGGGTCAGGATGACACTCCAGCATTCCTTCTGAGGGCCGAAGGCATGCTCCATAACCTGGTGGCACCTCTTGGGCCGCCTACTGAAGAGGTCCCTGCTAACAAGCAAGCTTAAGTCAACTTAATTTCTAGCAACTAAGCAGGGAGGGGGCAACTGATTTGCCTGGGCTTTGTATTTGCACGATACTCAGCATAATCTCACCTAGGGAATTTTCTCCCAGGGCTGATTGGCCTGGGCTCTGGGCGTTTTTGCCTGCCTCTGTAGCACAGGGCATGGTTCACCTACCGGTGAATTCTCTGTATCTTAAAGTCCTTAAATCCTGATTTAAGGAGGTAAATAACTCAGTCATAAGTTGGTGGACTATTGCAGGAGTGGGTGGGTGAGGTCTTGAGGCCTGCATTTTGCAGGAGGTCAGACTAGATGATCGTACTGGCCCCTGCTGACCTTATGAGTCTATGAGTCTAGGGGCTGGGCATGATGGGAAATGGTATGAGTGGCTGATTCAAATCCTCTGAACCTGATGTTTTAGCAGAAGGGGGAAATGAAATATTGTCTTTTCATGAAATGCTATCCTTTGATTTGTATATCTGTTATACTGAGAAGCTGATGGAAAAGTCACCATTAGCAATGGAGAACTTGGAGAAGTGAGAAACCCTAGTTTTCTGCGTTATAAAACTATGTGGGGAAGAGGGTGAACATTAGTTCATTAGTTCTGCTGGAGCTGTGCCTTAAGGCAATGTTTATCTCACCTTCCATTGTGAAAAACTAGATCTAAAGATTATTTGTGGAGTTTCTTCTGTTATTTTGATTGAGCTGAAATCACTGAAAAGCTGACTGAAGTTTAGTAGAAGAGCAACTTGCTAGTAGGCAGCAAGTGGTGTCAGAAGATGGTGTGTGTGACTAGCAGGTGGAGCTAGAGGACAGCAAGATGGTGTGGGTGACCAATGAGTGGTGTGAACAAACCAGAGGTGGAAGAAGATAACTGGAGGGGAGGGCTGAGTGGCCCCCCCCCCCCCCCTTAGAGGTGAATGATAAAACTATAATGGCCAGTACCTCGGGTCATGAAAGAGTGAAGGACACACTCTATGTACACTGGGGTGGAATGAGTTCTGTCTATTGGGTTTTGTGGGAATCTTGCTTTTGCTGTATCCCAATCAGTGCTGCTTCTGTTATGGCCTCTTTATAACCTGTATTAAAAGTTTTATGCATTACATTCAGACTCATGATTGCAAGAGGGGAAGTAGTGCCCTTCTAGGGCACCCAGGAAGTAGTGTGTAATTTCCTAGGAGACCAGGTGGGGGCTCAAGCCAAGTGGTGGTATAGCATTGTTGGGAAACCCCTAGACATAGAACCCAGCATTTTGCTGCCTCCATCTTGGCCTGGCAGGAGGGTTACAAGTATATAAGGTGCCACAGGACTCTCATTGTTTTTGCTGTCCACAGACTAACATGGCTACCCCTCTGAAAAAATTCTCTGTAATAACTCAGAACCCACCCCATCTAATGCCCCTTCCCAGGTCGCTGGCATATCTGTCAACGGTAGTAAAAAAATGGACAATTGCCAATCTAAGACATCCCATCATATTATCCCCTCCATAAATTAATCAAGCTCAGTTTTGAAGGCAGTTATGGGTTTTGCCCCCACAGCTCCTCTTGGAAGGCTATTCCAGAACTTTACTCCTCTGATGTGTCTAATTTCAAGCCTAAATTTCCTAATGGACAGTTTGTATTCATTTGTTCTTGTGTCCACATTGGCTCTGTATTTAAATAATTCCTCTCCCTCCTGGTATTTATCCCTCTGATGTATTTATAGAGAGCAATCGTATCTTCCCTCAGCCTTCTTTTCGTTAGGCTAAACAAGCCAAGCTCTTTAAGTCGCCTCTCATAGGGCAGGTTTTCCATTCCGTGAATCATCCTTATAGCCCTTTTTTACTCCAGCAAAACAAACAAGGAGTCTGATGGCACTTTTAAACTAACAAATTTTATTTATCACATGACCTTTCGTGAGAGAAAATCCCACTTCATCAGATGCTTGAAGAAGTTTGTCAATTTTGCAGTTTGTCCATTAAGCTCCATCTTAACATCAGTAGTGCCCAACATAGGGACAGCCTCTCCAGTGTACATCTTCGGAACAGCAATTGTCGGCTTTAGTGGAAGATGCTTTAACTTCTTTATAAACAGTGTCTGAGGCCAGCAAAACTGTTGTGCTGGTGTCCAGTTCCATGCATACATGTTTACCTTGCAACAGAAGGACGACCCAGTATTTGTGTGAGCCAGCTGTCATGGACAAGATGTGGAGTGGCACTCCAACTTCTGACTAGGTGGCACTTTGAGCAGCCTGAGTCTGCATTACTGCACGCAGATATTCCTTTTTGGTCCACCAGGCTTCTTTTTCTCTGGTCTGTTTGACTCATCTTTCTTTTGTTTGCAGGCACATACAGTGTGTCCTGTTTTGCCACATTTTTGCCATACACTGGGGGCACAGGCCACTAGGGCCGACTCACCCCAAGTACTGTTTGCTCCCCACCTGCCTCCAATCCACGCCCCCCCCATGCAGCATTCACTGTCCCACCCCCCAGTTCCCACCCCATCCACTGCCCCCAGCCACACTTATACCTGCCACTGGGTGGGACAAGGGCCAGGACCATTTTAGCTCAGCAACTCTGACTGCTTTGCCCCAACACCCAGGGGTTGAAGTATGCTGGAATGCCCTGCAATGCTGTTCTGGGGCCCACAAAGTTAGTGTTCCGGGGCCCAGAAGAACAGAAAACTCAGGCAGAACACATGTTCCACCTGCCCTGCTGCTGGCTGGTCAGCTGGGAGCAGGCTGGCCAGGCTAGGGAGTTTTCAGATCTCCCACCCTGAGCATGCTCAGAGCGTATTCAGGGCAGCCTACCCAAAGAGTGACTCCAGACGCCCTTGCAGCTCCGTCCAGGTAAATGGGGTGAACCAAGGAAGCTGCTGGGGAATGGGAGGGCTGGGAAAAAGGGAATGGGAGGGTCAGGGAGCTGTCAGGGAGTGAGGAATGGGAGGGCCGGTGAGTTGCCGGGTGGGGAACGGGAACAGGAAGGGCGAGAAGCCACCGAGGAACAGGGAGCACAAAATGGGAGGGGTGGGGAACTGGGGAACAAGAAGCAGGGAATGGGAGGGGCAGGGAACCACCAGGAAACAGGGAGCAGGGAATAGGAGGGGTGGGGGGGAGCCGGTGGGGAATGGGAGGGCTGGGGAGCCAGCAGGGAATGGAGAGTGCCTGAGCCGGGACAGGACTCAGGTTCAGGGGCTCCTACGGGGACTGGGGGTGTTGGGAGAGTTCCCATGGGGGTTTCATGCTGGGATAATGCAAAAATTTAAGTGAGTTTATTTGCTTTCCCTTTGTCTTTCTAATAATACCGCTATCTTGAATGGAAAAAAAAAAAAAAACAAAAACCAAAGAGTCCTGTGGCACTTTTCAAGACTAACAAATGTATTTTTTAATTTGTAAATTTGTTAGTCTTTAAAAAAGTGCCACAAGACTCCTTGTGTGTTTGGCTGACCTAGACTAACATGGCTAACCCTTTGGATCTTGAATGGAAGTAATTCTAAAAGTAAAAGTGTTTTGTTCAGGCCCCTAGAAAGATGTCAAAAGGCTACCCAGCAGTGCTGTCTCTAGTTCTAATAATAACTCCTTGTATGAAAAGGTTTCAGTGACACGGCCCTCGGGTCAATATCCTCATCCTCATGTGGCCCTCTGGGAAATTTGAGTTTGAGACCCCTGTCGTAGATAGTGTTATTAGGTTAGCATTCATTTTACATCTTTTATTTGGGTGGTGGTCACTCACCATCCAGACCTTATTACTTCACAGCAGTTAAATGGTGTTGATATCAGTCGTATTTTGCATACCAGTGTTGCTTGTGCTGACATAATAGATCACATATCTGTGGAGATGAAACATAGTTTGTGTTCTAGTGTCATTTCTCAGCAATATCAAATTTCTGTTTTAATTGATGAGAGTACGAGTTTAAGTAAACTTGTCCTGTAATTTACTTGCACATAACGTTTGATGCAAAAATTAGTCCTGTTACATTTTTTCTTGATCTGGTTGAACTAGGCAGCAATGATGCTGATGGCGTAGTATTAGCTTTGCTGCAGTGTTTGACAGCACATGGCTAACGGAGGAATTACTCAAAGATAATTGGATTGGTTTAGGTGTAGATGGAGCCTCTGTCATGTTAGGCAGTAAGCCTGGTCTTGCTGCAAAATTAAAGACACATTTCCCACTTTTGATAAGTTGGCATTGTTTTAATCACTGGTTGGAATTGGCTGTGGCTGATGCTATCAAATGCTGCAGTGAAGTGAATCACTTTAAATCATTCATGGATTCAATGTGTGCTCTGTACAGTCAGTTGCTGAAGTCCTTGAGAGAGTTGGCTGAGTGTGCAAGTGATCTAGAAGTCCAGCTTAATAGGATTGGATGTGTATTTGATATACGTTGGGTTGCCTCTAGCTGCTGCACTGTGCAAGCTGTTTGGCGGTCATATGCAGCCCTCCATGGCCACTTCTTGAAAAAATCAACTGATTTCTCACTAGGGAAAGATAAAGCCAAATCTGCTGGCATGGCAAAAAAACTGGAGAATCCTGTTTTTGTTAAAACCTTGGGTCTCATGCTTGATGCTCTGGAGAAACTTGCAGACCTGTCCTTGGCATTACAAAAATGTGATGTAACATTATCTACAGCAAGTAAGTTGATAAGTCAACAAGTTTAGGTGTTTGTAGCTTGCAGAGAGTGTGATTCAGAGTTCTACCAGGAAGCTTGTGAAGCAATTGCTGCAGATTCTTTTAAAGGTGTATGTGTAAACATGTCTGTGAATACTGACCAGCAAATTGAAATTTCTAAATGTCAGTTTTACCAGGCCTTAGTGGTCTGTATAAATGCTAGATTGTTGCCAAACTCAGAAAAACGTCTAAACAGTGTTGTTGAAGCACTTGACCCACCACGTTTCACTACAGAGCTGTCACCAGAATTTGGTGTAAGCGACATAAAATTTTTGTGTTCCAAGTTTGGCATTGCATTTAATGAAGTGAAATGTGCATATTGGTAATATAAAGATCACAATACTTATTGTGTTAGGCAGTGTTTGCTAGTTTGGGACAATAATTGATATTGACATAAACATCATATAAAATTATTGTAGGAGAAAGTAAAAGGTTAAAATAGAAAGACAAGTAGAAGCACCTAAGTGCTGGCCCAGGGCCTAACAAAGTAATCCAAAGCAATGTACTGTAGTGAACCTTCCAAAGAATGTACTACCAACCTGAACTGAAGGTACTGACAAGAGACAGGTTGTGAAAGTCTAAGCATAAGAATCAGAATGAACCTTGAGGAAGGTGGTGTTGGGTCGGTCCAACACCAGCGAGATAAGAAGAGATGTTTTACATAGTTTGGCCCGTGCAAAGATAAGGTTTGGCCAAATCATGACACTTTGATGGATGGAGATCCCCAATAATGCGTGGACCAAATCAATGTGTGAATCAATTAGAATATGGACCAATCAATGTAAGGTCAGATGAGGGTATGAGCCCTGGAGCTCAGACCCCGTGCAGCTGAAAGGGGTGATAGGGAGTCCTACCATCAATTGAGCTGTTCCGTTGCATCAAGACTATGTATTCTGCCAACAGATCTGTTGCTTGCCATTGTGCTACACTGCAATAGAGCCTAGCCTGGCACCTTTGTTTCTACAAAGATCCATGGTCGTGTTGGTTTTTTCGATCATGAGTGCTGACTCAGTTTCCCTCTCTCACACAGGGCATGCCTGGGCTCCAAATCACTGAGCTAACTGAGTTCTCACTAGAGATTTGAGCCAAAGGTAACCCAGAGTGTTCACCAAAGGAGCACCTCAGTTTAGGATCACCAGGCTAACTCAGTCGCTGCTTCAGATCCAAGCCAGGCTCTAGATCACTGGGCTAACGGTGTCCCCACTTATAGATCTGAGCGAGACGTAATCCTGAGGGAGCAACCTTCAGAGCTTCACGCACGCAATCACGCACGCAGCCAAGCTGATAACGGCGTTGGAGACAGAACAACACTGAACATCTCTCGCCTGATGGGCCTGACCCACACAGCCCATAACGCACCGTGACCACAATTATAAATGTTTATGGAGTGATAATTGATAGACATGGTAGAGAAAAGTGGTTGCAAATGCCTACCTGGGCGGGTCCTGCACATGCATGAAGGGAGCCAGGAGATTAGGAGGGTCCCAGGGCCAGTCAAATTATACTTTAACCACTGCCTCCACCGGCCCAGGCCAAGAACCTGATTTCCCCCTGCCGCCACTAGGACCTGGCCAGGGGCCCTATCTCCCCACTGCAGCCCCACTCAAGGATCTGATTTCCCTCTGCCACTGCTAGGCCCTGGCCAGCGGCCCGATGTCCCTACTGTGGCCCCAGCCAGGAACATTTCCCTCCTGCTGCCACTGCGGCCCTGGCCTGGGCCCAGGCTGGGACCAGCTGCCACCTCCAGCCCCAACCCAAGCCAGCCACTGCCACCACTGGCCCTGACCCAGGCCTGGGCCAGAGGTCAGCCACTGCCACCCCCTCCATCCTGCGTACCTGAGAGGATGGATTTAAATTTCCCTCCTCTCCTCCTGCTCTACACCACGTGCCTTAGCTACATGCTGCAGAGCAAGAAACTGGAGCATCCCCCTTTATCTGAGCTCCTCCCAGGGAGGTGAGGGGGAACTCAGGCTTTCTGCTCCTGCTCCTGCTCCTGCTCCTGCTCCTGCTCCTGCACCTGCTGGGGCCTATGTCCCGTGTGCCAAGCACCAGCTACGCCCTTGGGGTGCACTAAACTCCTCCGTAAGATGTAGGTTTTAGCTCCTAAACCCCGAGGAATATTGGTACCTTCTTTGCTTCAGTAATGTAATTTGAAATAACAAAAACCTGAGTACATTCAATATATGCCTGCCACATATTGGGGCCTTTATCAGTGTAGCCATGGCTGCCTCCTCTCTCTCCCTCTCTCGGTTTTTCTCTTCTCTTTTGGTGTCTTTTTCATGTGTGTTGGAGTTATTCACACACAACTGCTGATGATTTTCCCTCACCGATACTTCCCTCCCCGCCCCGAATTCTGTGCTTCACTCCAGTCAGAACAAAGCAGAGAGTCTCAGGTTCAGTTTGAATTGTCACTGTAAACAGCCCAGCCAACAGCCCAGACCGCCTTCAAAGAACAAAAAGGGTTTTTTTCTTACACTGACTTCTACTTTTCTTTTGTTGCTGGGGAGCACAAGTGAAATCCTGTCATCGTCACCACTTTCTTATTTTGATTCATTGTATCTAAGAAGAGATCAAGATGACACACACACACAGAGTATCTTTAAAGTTTAAAGTATCTTTGTTTAAAGTATGTTTAAAGTATCTTTACTAGAAAACACACTAACCAGCCCAGACTGGCTAAGCTAACCCCTAATTTTCTAACTCTATTACTATGGCAACAAGTGAACAGGGTTGCTATGGCAACCTTCTCAATTAGGTGAGACACAAATACACAACTTAGATGAGTTACCACATAGGATATCTTTCAAATGAGATTCATGAGGTTTTAGTTCTTGATTGCTTGTGTACCTGGGAAGAACCATACAATAACAGATATGCTCTCAAGGGGCCCCCATCCCAGACAGAGCGTAGCTAGAGAGGAGGCAGGAGGAGCTGCTCGTAGAAGGTTTCATAGATGAAGTGCTTGCCAATGTGCCATATAAGAGCTAGGTATCAGTAGGACTTCCCCAAAACACAGAAAAAACGTTGGCAAGAGCTGAAAAGAACAACAAAACAAAAGGCAGAATAAATCCCCAACAAGACTGAAGGTTTGGGCAGTCTACTATGTCCTTCAGAAGCTGTGCATTCTTGTTTTGTATTCATATTTCACTCCTGCTGTATGTTGGTCTTTAATTAAAGTTATACATCAAGGATTATCATCCTTGTCACGGGATGCACATCTGTGCACCCCAAGGATATGTCTACACTAGCAATTTAGGTCAACTTAAGGACTCTAAAGTCAGCATAAATTACTCCATGTCTACACCTGACTTTCATTAAGTCAACTTAAGAAATTCCTTAAATTGACTTAATGAAAGGTTAAGTCAACTTAATAACAACACTCATAAGAGCGACTTAAGTCTTAAGTCAATTCCTTAAGTCAACTTAAGGATGGTGTGGACGTGTAGTAATGCTTAAGTTAACTTTATTAAGTCGACTTAAGGCCAGTTAAGTTGACTTAATAAAGTGGACTAAATTGACTTAACTTTAAGTCAACTTAGTCCACTTTGTTAAGTGGACCTAATAAGGTCAACTTAAGGTCGACCTTATTAAGTTGACTTAACAAAGTCAACTTAACTTTTTCTAGTGTAGACATACCCATGAGGTATAATCTGTGTAACTTTTCTGTTCAGTTTTGCAATGTAATTGTGTGATTTCATGCAAAATATGCTATACCAGGTTACCTTGTGAATGCTCAAAACATATTCTACATTAATTACCATGGTGCTATGTTTCCACCAGCAACATGTGTGTGCAGATATGAAGCATGTGACAGGTTCAGACTCTCAGGACAATCTCTAGCACAGAGGCTGGAGAATTACATGACAAAGGGAATGTAAAGGCCCTCTCTGGCTCAGGTAGAAGGGAATCGCACAGCAGGATAGAGGGGAGGGACTGTGAGGAGTTTAACAAACAGAGCCACAGACTGTTTGAGGGAGAGAAACTGTAGGGTTTGGCCTGGAAGACACCATCTTGCAACCAACTTCAAGCAAGATCTGGGCCCTGCCTTGGAATAGGCAGGGAATGGCTGTAAAACATCGAACAGGGTGCATAACCCTGAGCTCAGTTTACATAGAGATGTTAGATTAGTGTGCGGTTTATACCTTTTATCTGATAGTGGTCACTCTTGACTCATTTATAATATGACTATGCCTTGATCAATAAAGTAGAATTTGTTTTATCTAAAGTTGTCTGTAGAGGACGTGGATGTGGACGGCTGGATACAAGCCAATTCTTTGTTAAGTGGTCAGACTTGAGACTAAAGTGATTGGGAGTGGGTCCCAATCCCTGTAAGACAGTGGATCCTGGTGTGGGATCTGGAAGTGGGGGTGCTTGCTTGGAGACCAATGCCTGTGTGGCTAGTGGATTTACACCCACTGCCTAGGACCAATTATACACTGGTGGCTGGTGTGGACTGAGTCAGGAGTGAGTGGTCACCCAGCAGAGCAGGGTGAATTGGGGTTCAAGAGTGAGGTTCAAGGGGTCATGGTGGCACACCAGCCCAGATCTGGGGAGCAGCCTGTCACACCCTTCTCTTTTCAGAAAGGGTGGTATGAGGTTAATGGTCAATGTTAGAGCTACTATTCAGGTCTGCCACCTAAATAGAGCATGGAGTAAGGAGATAAGAGTCTGTGTAAACAGGGAACAAAGCCACATGGTATTCATTTGAACTACATGTCCTGAGTTGATAATCTCCAAATAGCTCTGCCTGTCCATAGCTCACCCTGCACATATATATAGCCTAGAGCATTGGTTCTCAAACTTTTGTGGGATGCAGCATGCTTGGCTGCATATACAACTGTATAGCAGTGATTTTCAAACTTAGGGTCAGGACCCAGTACTGGGTCGCAGACCCTCAGGCACTGGGTCATGATGGCTCCTCCTGCCGCTGTCAAAAGACTGAAATGCATTGCTCAAAGATGTAATTGTTGGGTCATGGGCATAAATGATTTTTTCAACTCAGTCCCGAGAAAAAAAGTTTGAAAACCACACCAGCCCACTCCCCCAGGCTGAATCCAGCCTCCCTCCTAGTTCCCTGTGATAAAATTACCACTGTATAGCAACACGGTAACATGTTCTGACACAGTGGTTGAGAAACACTGCCCTAGAGTAAGGTTTTGGAAGTGTAGTTAGCAGCCTGCTGTGAGTAGTGTTTAGAACTGCAGAGGGGAAGTGTCCATTGTGACACTGTCTGGGTTTAGGGGACCATTTATGATCCTTTTTTATATTAATATTTCATAATTGCAATAATCCTTAGGAGCTATGCCATGTTTGGTATGAACAGAAAGAGTGTAATGTGCTAGGAATGATTATATGGTTTATGTATAGGTGTCATATCTGTATTAGGAGTTATGAACATGTTTGTTATATGTCTGGATGTCTGCAGTCAGTGTTTCCTTAATGGTCCATCAGGGGAACCTCAGGCACAATGGTCCCATGGAGAAACCTGGTGGGTGAGTCACCAGGACTGACCATGTGACTCAACTTCATTTTGATTTGCAAAAACACCACACAGCAGGGGAAAGATCAGAGGTGATAAAAGGCAGCTGTCCCAACTCCATCTTGTCTTCAGTGTCCAGCCAACACCCATCTCTGGATCTATTCCTCTGCAGCAGACAAAGGACTGAGACCCACCCAAGTGCTGGGTGTCTACCAGAGGAACTGGACAAGACTGAAAATTCCAAATTCTTGTAAGAACTTGCTGTCCATGAATTCTAAATCATTTGTGTGTGTGATTCACTTTAACATCTCTCATAATGAATTTCTTTTCTTTTTATATTAACCCATCAGTTATAGTTACTAAAGGATTGGCTCTCAGTGTGGTATTTTGGGTAAAATCCAAGTCTATATTGTCCTGTGTGCTGTGGCTGGCCCTTTGGGGTCAGGAGAACCTCTCTCTTTAAGGGACCGTGTGGCTAGGTGGGAGCCAGAGGAACTGATGTGCAATAAAGGGGCTGCTTCTATTTTGGCAGGCTTTGTGATAACCAGTGTGGGGAATCAGAAACATGGTGTGTGGTTGATTGGCTGTTTGGTTTAAGTGCTTGGGAGAGTTGGGCTCTCAGTTTTGCAGTTTGCCCTGATTTTTGCATATTCAGTAGGTTATCCCAGGTGACCCAGTGACATCCCCCTCCACAGCTGATGGAAAATGAACAAGGCCCCTCGTGGAACAGGCTGACAGAGACTCAATGAGGCTCTTATTTTGTTAGAGAATAAAGGATGGGATTCCGGACTGTTTTAGGGTTACTGAAGTTTTGCCATTTTTGCATTGCAAAGCTCTAGAAAGCAATGCAGCAGTTCTGAACTCTCACATTGGATCCTTGTACCTAGCAGCTGCCCATGGCCCCCACCAAACTCGAAGAACCCGGCCCTTCTTAGGAAGCCGGTGCTGGTCTGAGGTTGGCATTCTTTGGCAATTATTGTGACTCCTTTAAGCACCTATGTGACAGGTTGCTCCCCAAATCTGGGCCGGTGTGTCGCCATGACTCCCTGAACCCCAATTCACTGCGCCCTGCTGTGTGACCACTCACTCCTGAGTCAGTCCACACCAGCCACCAGCGTGTAGCTAGTCTCAGGCAGTGGGTGTAAATCCACTAGCCACACAGGTGTCAGTCTCCAAACCAGCCCCAGCCCCAGATCCCGCAGCTGGAGCCACTGTCTTACAGGGATTGGGACCCACCTCAGTCACCTTAGTCTCAAATCCATCCATTCAACAAAGAAGGGGATATTGTGCCCAGCCTCCCACTTCCACACCCTCTAAAGACCACCCAGCTTTAGATCAAACAAATACTAGTTTATTGATTAGAGTCTGATTTCAAGTGAGAACATGGCCAATCAAGGCAGAATCATACTATAAATGCAGTCACCACTATCAAATAAAAGGTATAAACCACATAGCTACCATTTCTACCTAAACTGAGCTCATCGTCCAAGATTATGTGCAAAGTGTTTGGCGGTTTACAGCCATTCTCTGCCTATTCCCAGGCAGGGCCCAGATCTTGATTGAAGTTGGTTGCGAAATGGTGTCTTCCTGGTGAAAACCTGCAGCTCCTCCCCCAATCAGTCTCTGTCTCTTTGTTTTTACAAACTGCTAACAGCCCCACCGGCTCTCTGTCCTGTTGTATAATTCTCTTTACTTCTACCTGAGGCAGGGAGGGCATTAACATTCCCTTTGACATGCAAATCTCCAACCACTGTGCTAGAGAGAGTCTGAACCCTGTAACCTTCATCTCATCTGCACACACATGCTGCAATAGGAAACATGACGTCACAGCAATTATGTAGAATACGTTATGAGCATTCACAAAAGAACCTGGTATAGCATATTTGGCATCTAATTCACACAATCACATTGCAAAACTGAACAGAAAAGTTACACAGACCACTCACTCCTGAGTCAGTTCACACAAGCCACCAGAGTTTAATTGGTCCCAGGCAGTGGGTGTAAATCCACTAGCCACACAGGTGTTTGTCCCCAAGCCAGCACCCTGGGCGCCTAGGGGTGCACTGATATGCATCCTGTTACAAACTGCTCAGACTGTGAGTTCCCCTCTCCCTCTCTATCTTCTCCTGCTAAACCTAGGATTATATCTGCACCTTTAAAGACATCTAAGACAAAGCGATGGGAGAGGGGTTGAATCCCACTATAATTTTAAAGCACCCAGTGCACCCTCACCCAGGATAGCAACTTGCACTCTTCCCCTTTCCTCCCAGAAATGAGATTCTGCAGAGGAAAAGACTTTAGAATATCACCAAGAGATGCTTCCAGGTTTTAAACACTTCATCGCTTCAGCTGGCTCAGAAATTCTATGAGGACAGATCCCAGCTGAGACCAGAAGGTGCAGGGACAAGAATGAAAGCAAAAATCCCAACCACTCCAGAAAGAAAATAATTCTATAGAACCTGCAAACAGAGCTTGTTCGGGTCTGAGTTCAGCCACAGATGTAGATGGATATGGCAGCGAATGGGAGGGGCTCTGAGAGGCCTCGTGGTGAAATTCTGCCACTAGACATGACATGACCAAAACGTTGCTGAAATGCTCATTTATGCCTGGGCAGAAGACAAACCCATAAGTGGTATGCAGATTCACAAAACGCCATGATTGATTGAACCTCAGACACGCCGCCCCCGGCATTGCAAAAGAACCAGCTTTAAGCACCTTGAAGACTATCACCAAGGATATCACCGGGGACTATCACCAGGAGCACACGGGGACTATCACCAGGGGATATAACTGGGGACTATCACCAGGAGCACACAGGGACTATCACCAGGGATATAACTGGGGACTATTACCAGGAGCACACGGGGACTATCACCAGGAGCACATGGGGACTATCA
>VOCT01110379.1:0-26598 GCA_007922175.1 Pelusios castaneus
GGCAACAAAAATGATTAGGGGGCTGGGGCACATGACTTATGAGGAGAAACTGAAGGAACTAGGCTTATTTCGTCTACAGAAGAGAAGACTGAGGGGAGATTTGATAGCAACCTTCAACTACTTGAAGGGTTGCTCCAAAGAGGAGGGAGCTAGGCTGTTCTCGAGGGTAACAGAGGACAGAACAAGGAGCAATGGTTTCAAATTACAGCTGGGGAGGTCAAGGTTGGATATTAGGAAAAACTTTCTCACTAGGAGGGTGGTGAAGCATTGGAATGGGCTATCTAGGGAGGTGGTAGAATCTCCATCTTTGGAGATTTTTAAGGCTTGGTTAGACAAAACCCTGGCTGAGGTGATTTAGGGGGAGTGGTCCTGCTTTTTAGCAGGGGGTTGGACTAGATGACCTCGTGAGGTCCCTTCCAACCCTATTATTCTATGATTCTATGTATGTACTTGGTAAAGACTTTCTCACTTTCATAAGCAGAGCTCATCAGATCGTCTACGACAGTGGTCGGCAAACTTTTTAGTCAACTGAGCCAAATATCAACAAAACAGCGATTGAAATTTCTTTTGAGTGCCAAATTTTTTAAACTTAAAATATATAGGAAGGTACATTGTTATTAACTTAATAAGGGTATTCGTAACCATCTCCTTTCACTCCACAAATCAATCAATCAATCAATCTCTCTCTCTATCTGGCTGGCCTCTCTCTCTCTCTCTATCTGGCTGGCCTCTCTCTATCTGGCTGGCCTCTCTCTCTCTCTCTCTCTCTCTCTCTCTCTGGCTGGCCTCTCTCTCTCTCTCTCTCTCTCTCTGGCTGGCCTCTCTCTCTCTCTCTCTCTCTCTCTTTCTCTCTATCTGGCTGGCTGGCTGGCTGGCTCCGAAAAGCCACATCCCAGCCCCGCACCCTGATCCTAGCCGCCTGCTCGGAGGCGGCCCCGGCAACGAGGCACACGGTGGACGCAGCCACCCCCCTGCCCCAGCCGCATGCAGACCCTGCCTGTCCCACGCTGGGGGCGGGGACGGCCAGCCCCCAGGCCGGCTCTGCCGCGGCTTTACCGGGGCCCTCCACCCCTCTCCAGGCGGCAGCCAGTGTCCTCGTCCCCCCCACCCACTCTCCTCGTCCCCCCCCCCTCCAGGCCTCCCTCCAGCCTCCTTACCTGGCCGGAGGCTTGCAGCTGCAGGGACGGCCGGCAGAGCTGCTTCTCTGCCAGGCCGCTCCCACCCTGAGCACGCTCTGTCTGCGCATGCTCAGGGCGGGAGATTTGATTCTCCCCAGCAGCAGTCTGCATTTAAAGGGACCACGGCTCGCACCAGCAAGAGCCAAATTCAAGGGGCTAAAGAGCCGCTTGTGGCTCGCGAGCCACGGTTTGCCAACCACTGGTCTACGATAACCATATTTACTTTATTGGTAGGAACGACCAGTCATCATCAAAAGCATTGGGCGACTCCTCTACAAAATTGTTAAAGGGATATATACTGAGCAGTTCTGTATACAGAGTGTGACAGAGCCAGGTCTGATGGCTACAGGAGGGTGGTCCTATTTGAATGCAGGGGAAGTGGGCGGGCGCACTGCTATTCCCCCAGCCTAAGTTGAGGAGGCACTAGCCCTGAATTCAATTGAGTAGGCGTGACAACAAATGAAAAAACAGGAGTGGATGTGAGTGCCACAGGTTCAAAATTAGGGACTCAGAAGAGGACACCGAGCAGAGAACCCTGGACAGCGCCCACTGCTCCCATAAGGTGTTGGAGTGAGCGGATGCTGCCGAGAGGAACTCTATCCTGATTTGTGAATGGATGAGGGACTGGAAAGGGACAGCCGCAGAGACCCCTTCAGCCAACCTCCTCTCCTGGTTTTATAGATGGCGACCTTGGCGTAGGTCAGGAGGAGGTTGAAGAGGAGGTCCCATGACTTTGTGGGGCCATGGATAGGGTGTGCATATGGAAACAGGTGTGGGGAGAAGTGAAGCCAGAACCTCAATAACAGTTCTGGAGGAGCCAGAAGAGGGACTGCAGCCTGGCGCATTTTAGGTATGTGTGCACCAGGGTCTCCCTCACACCACAGAATAGGCAGGTGTCAAGGTGAGGGGTGAACTGTGCCAAGTACATGCCCGTGCTCACAGCTCCATGGAGAAGCCACCAACTGATATCCCTGATGGGCCTTGGGGTCAAGGTGTCATACAGACTGGCCCATCAGGGGTCCTCGCCCTCCACTAGTGGAATTAGGTCCCACCATTTTGTGTCTGGGCAGGACATGAGGGCAAGGAAATGGATGGTGTGGAGCTTGAGTGTGTACAGATGGTCTGCAGGTGCATTTTGAAAACAGGCCAGCTGCAAATCCAGCACCTGGCTGGGGGTATGCGGCGGGGCCAGCCAGGAGGCGGGGATCATGAGGCCATGGCCCAATCAAAAGCTCTAGAGGGCCAGGGCTGAAGGGCGGGCACGGAGCACCCTCTCGCAGGACTCATTGAGGTAGACTCAAGCAGTGGGGGGCAAGGTTGTCTTCACATCCTGGAGTAGGCGCCGAGGGGTTCGAAGGGTGAAGAACCCCATGTGCTGATCCAGCACCAGGAGATCCACCCAGTCCCCCCAGGAGTAGTCCAGGAGGTCTCCTACCCTAGTGACACCTGCCAGGAGCAGCCTCTGCCTCACGGAGGGGGCCTCCACCATGTGCAGACTAGGATGAGGATTGTGCAGCAGGGGGTCTGTGAGGAAGTCCACCCTCTTGATGGGCACAAGGGACCTGGAGGCCAAGACAAGCCTCCAGGTCCAGAGGCGGTCCTGGTAGAGGACCAGCAGCTCGGAGAGGTCTCGCAGAAGACCTCTTGGGTGGATATAAAAGAGGCTGCTGGTCATATCAGAGCCCTTGGAAGCGGACCACCTGCACTATAGCGGAGTCTCTGCAAGGCCTGTAGGTGGAAAGCATGGACCTGGCTGTAGACACAGCACAAGTCCTGCCCTCCCTCCTCCAGGAGAAGACTCAGGATTCTTGCAGAGACCCAGTGCAGTCCTGGCCAAAAGAACTCCAGAATTGTTCTCTGGAGGTTGGCCAGGAATGTTGGGTTGAGATGAGGGTGTTGAGCCGATGCCAGCGCATGGATAAGATGAGCTGGTTGATGACCAGTGCCTTCCGACAAAGAGAAAAGCTCTGCAGCAGTCCTGTCCATATCCGCAGCCACTCAGACACCCTGTCCTCCAAATCGTGCCAGTTCTCATCAAGGGTGGCAGAAAGTTACACACCAAGACAGAGCAGTGGACACGCACTCCACCAGATTGCTTGAAGTGCGGGTGGGAGGGAGCTTGCTGGTCACCCGGCCCCTACCATCAGGTCAGATTTCTTAACCCAGTTAACTCGGGCAGAAGAGTCTGCCAAATAGATGGCCAGGCAGGGCTCCAGCCAGGTTGCCTGGGTCCTGTACCACAAGGAGCACGTCATGGGTGTATTCTGACAGGACCAGCCTCAGCTCTGACTCGTGAAGCACTAACCCCATCAATCTCCAGCAGAGGAGACAAAGGAAGGGTTCCAGGGCCAGAATGTACAGCTGGCCTGACAGTGGACAACCTTGACATAATCTCCTCGCCCAAAGCTGATCGGTCCAATTGATCCTGACCAGGCACTCTGCAGAGGCATACAGCACCTGGAGAAGCCCCACAAAATTGGTCAGAAGCCAAACACCTGCAGGGTGCCCAGGAGATACCCATGGTCCATCTTGTCAAACACCTTCTCCTGGTCCAGAGCCAGGAGGGCAAATGACAGACTATCCCTATACCTGAGCGTCAAGAGATCCCAGACCAGGTACAGATTGTTAAAGATGGAACAGCTCTGGACAAGTGCAGGTCTGGTCGGGATGGACCACGTCCTGCAGCATGGACCCCAGCCACAGCAAGATGGCCTTGGCTATGATTTTGTAGTCCGTGCTGAGGAGCGAGACGGGACGCCAGCTCCAAAGTTCACGGAGGTCCCCCTTCTTAGGCAGCACAACCAGCATGGCCCACCGGCAAGATAGGGGGAGCACTCTGCTTCCCTCAGACTCAGCCCAGAAGATGACGAGGTCCAGCCAAGGACATCCCAGAACATGCAGTAGAATTCCGTGGTCAGCTCGTCCATGCCTGGGGTTTTATTGGTGAGCATGAGATGGAGGGCTTTCGATAACTTGGCTAGTTCATGGAAATTTCATTTCAGAGCACCCTGCAGGAGGCAGCTTTGGTTGGATATGGGGAGAAAAGGTTAGCATCTCCACCGGATCTGTGAGGGGGGCGCCGTCCTCAAAGAGGAGGCAGGTGACATGTTTCTTAGCCCCCCCTCCGGTTCTCCAGGGCATAGAAGAAGTGGGATCCATAATTCATCTCTCGAAGGAGATGGATGTGGGATCAAATGAAGGCTCCCTGGGCCTGTAGGTCCTTGAGGGCCCAGAGTTCCTCCACCTTCTCCTGGTACACTCCACAGAGGGATAGAACCTCAGGGCTGGCAGCCAGAGACCTCTGCAGCTCTAAGGGTATGTCTACACTAGAAAAGTTAAGTTGACTTTGTTAAGTCGACTTAATAAGGTTGACTTTAAGTCGATTTAAAGTCGACCTTATTAAGTCAACTTAACATTAGACATAGCTGTCCACACTGGCATTAAGTCTACTTAATAAGGTCGACTTAACAGCCACTCCCTGTCCACACTGGCCTTAAGAGGATTTAAGAAGTGGCCTGGCCTCTCCGCTGAGAGAGAGACCATCACAGTCACCAGGTGGTGGTCCGAGAATGGGTCCAGCCTGACTCTGGAGGAGGGGGATCATGCAAGATGCCGTGAACCCAAGGCTGCCTGCTGCTGGGGAACCCGCACCACCCCTGGCTGGAAAACCAAGGTTGCCCGCCAGGAGCCGAGGCCACAGCCAGGGACCTCCATTTCATGTGGGGAAGCTGGCCCAGAGAGGCTCAGCCCCATGCACCTACCCCGCCCCTGGGCCTACCTTCTCTGCCCTGGGGATGGGGAGAGCTGGCCCAGAGGCCGAGTGAAGTGTTCTAGCTCTACCGTGATGCCGTTGGCTCGCCGCCAAAAAAGGCAGCAGGGAGCAGAGCAAAGTGCAGACGTAGTGGAGAGCCGTAGTTCAGGCCCTGCATTATCCCACTGGAAGCGGGACAGCAAGGGACCCACATAACCGCGGGGCTTGGAGCGATCCCCTGTTTGCCCCCCACCTCCCAGGACAGACCTGTCCCCAGCAGTGGTGAGTGGTGAGGCCAGCACCCACCAAAGCCTCAGTGAGCCCAGTTGTCCCCTCTCCATGCTGGGTCAGGGAGCAGTCCCTCTGTATGTGCCCCGTGGCCTGGCACAGGAAGCACTGAGCCTCTCCTGAGGAATAGTGGATTCTATACTGGGCCCCTTGATGGGACACCAGAAAGGATCCCTCGAGTGCCACTCCGTCACGTGCCCCCACTAGCAGCTAGTGGGGGGAGACCAACTAAAAGATACATCAACCAGCGCACCACAAACAGGAGTAAATATACCACATAAACTTGTTGAAGCCATTGAAGGACCAAGAGGCGTGCGTGGCCCTCCCCCAGGAGGAGGAAAAAATGGAGGGAGTAAGGATATCTTCTGACCTAACATCAAATCAAAAGTTCGAGGCAGCGGCAATGATTGACCGATACCAAGATGTATTCTCATCCACAATTTCCACAGTTGCTAAGCCCTATGAGAATTACAGGAAAGGGGTGTTTCCGTTGCATATCCATTTTTTCAATAGCCATAGGGCAGCATTTTAAACCCTTCTCTGAGGACCCTCTTCTTGTAAATGACTTTCTGCATTATCTCTATTTGCCACTGATTTTTGTTCCTCACAATAGAGGGCTGCTGCACTTCTATCTTTTTGGAGGTGCTTTCTTCCAGGTCCACTCTACAGTCCAGGATTAGAATTTTCAAACTGACAAAGTTGATCTTTTCACAGTTTGCTATGTTCAGGTTAATCCCTTTCACTTTCATGCAGGCTTTCCCCCCAACAGCTTGTACCCATATGCTTTCGGACCAGCTGACACAAATTCGGTGAAGTGCTTATCTGGTGGGATTTCGTTTGTGAGGTCCCCTACATAATCCCCCAGAGAGGGATTCCAGTCACCCTCTCTTTTCACAAATATCACTGGCTATGTCTACATTTGCAAGTTAGGTTGACTTAAGGAGGCTTAAATTGACCTAACTTAGTCCCTGTCCACACCAGGATTTCATTAGGTCGGCTTAAGAAAATCTTTAAGTCAAGCTAATGAAAGCTTAGGTCAATTTAATAAGACCTGCCGGTTAGGTCGGCCTAACCCTCCTTAGGTCCACCTAAACCCTCCTTTAGGTTGACCTAAGCACAGTGTGGACACTTAAGTCCACTTTATTAAGTGGATCTAAGGGTAGTTAGGTCGACTTAACAAAGTGGACTAAGTCCACGTCCATCAAAACTACTTTGTTAAGTCAACTTAATAAGGTTGAATTAAAGTCGCCCTTTGTAAGTTGACTTAACAAAGTCAACCTAACTTTTTGTAGTGTAAAAATAGCCACCGAGTCTGTGTTGGGAAATATTGGGCTGGGGAGATCTGTGGCCTGGGAAGACTGGGCTGGGGAGAGCCACGGCCAGGGAAGATTGGCTGGGGAGAGCTATGGATGGGGAAGATCACGCCGGGAAGAAGAAGGGACATGGGGATCAGGCTGCACGGGAGTCTGTAATTGGTGCGTGGGTGTGCAACAGCTGATGCACGACCGCGCACCTGTGAGGCTTAGAGGGAACATAGGCTGAATCTACACTTGTAAATTAAGTCGATTTAAGCTTGCTTAAGTCGACTTAATTTACCCTGCGTCTACACTACAATTTTCTTAAGTCGACTTAATGAAAATTAAATAAACTTTACTAAACCTAGAATTACTTTGACTTAAGGCTTAATTCAACTTTTTAAAGTCGAATTAAGCCACTGTAGACGTGGGCTAGCCCTAAGTCGACTTAGAGCTACCCCAGGACTACACCAATGCCTTCCCTGCTGGGGGGGCACAAGGGGAGCCTGGCATGCCCCCCAAAGGGCAGGGCAGAGCCCTGTGTGACACTGTCCGGATTTAGGGAACCGTTTATGATATTATTTTCTATTAATATCTCATAAATGCTATAATCCATAGGAACTATGTCATGTTTGGTATCAATAGAAAGGTCGTAATTTGCTGGGAATGATTATATAGTTTATGTATAGGAATTGTATTTGTATTAGAAGTTAGGAATATGGTTGTTATAGCTATACTTTAACTTGTGTGATTCTGGGGAAACACCCCAGACAGGCTGTCTATAACCATTGTGTCCTTAATGTTAAGGAAGCTCCCAGGTACAATGGGCCCAGGGAGAAACCTGATGAGTCATTAAGGAGACAAGGAGGGGAGAAGGGAACTGGGAACAAGTACACACACTTGGAATGGTTAGAGGCTTTTTGCCAAAAAATCTCCATCTTGAAACATCTACAAGGAAGATTGGGCCCTGCCTAGGGATAGGTAGAGACTGACTCCTAAACCATCATTCAGCCAGCCCTATTGAGTAATCTTCGACAGTAAACATTAGGTTAGAATATGTCTTATACTTGTATTTGATAGTGATTACCCCTGACTGATTTGTTAAATGATTGTGCACCGATTTGCTATATAACTCCTTAAAATCATATCAATAATGAATAAATTAGTGTTTGTTTCATTTAAAGATGTGTGGACTTTAGAGAGGGTGAATGAACAGCTGGGTTCATAACCATTTCTTTGATAAACAGGCAAATGGTATCTATGAGCCTGCAGTGATTGAGAAGGGGCCCCAATGCCTGCAGGACGGAAGATCCTGGTGTGGTATCTGGGAATGGGGGTCCTCACTGAGGAAGAAAATGTTCTATAGCTGCAAAGGGGGAACTGACATTTAATGTTCTACTCACGTTTTTTGCAGCATTTGAGAACAAGAAAGGATCCATCATCACTGCCACAAGGTACATCTACACTTGTAAATTAAGTCGACTTAATTTACTCTGTGTCTACACTACAATTTCCTTAAGTCGACTTAAGCTGCTGCTTAAGTCAACCTAAGGATATTTTAAGTCGACTTTATAAAACCTAGTTTAAAGTAGACTTTACTGGCTAAGTCAACTTTATTAAGTTGACTTAGCCAGTATAGAAGCGAAGTAGCCCTAAGTCAACTTTAAGTCAATATAAAGGGCCCCCAGGTCTCCCCCACTGACCTCCCAGCCAGGGTGGCTGGCACAGCCAGAGCCTGGTGTCCCCACCCACAGGGCAGGACACAGCCCTGCCCACCCCGCTCCTACACCCTGCTCCTGTCCCTGTCCTGCTCAGCCCCCATTGTGCTCTGGTACAATGGGGCAAATGCTGAGCCCCCTGACACTTTGAAAGGGGTGCCTTCCCTTCCACCATGGACCACTCCCAGGTCCACCAACCCCTAGAAGTCGACTTAGGTATTCAGTGTGGATGCTCTAAGTCGATTTGGCAAGGTCTACTTTATGTCGACCTAATTTTATAGTGTGGACATGCTAAGTCAACTTAACAAAGCTGGCCAAGTGTAGACATAGCCACAGAGCTGGGAGAAGGTAAATTCAAAATGATTGCTGAATTTTGGAAGATTTAATGTCTCTGGTTTCAAACACAATTTATACTTCTGATAGTTAGGTTTCACAAGCAGTCTGTATGTTCAGTCTTATTCCATAAATACAGGGAACATACAGTGAACAAGGAAAGATAAAAAGATGAAACATCAGTGAACAATATGCACAGCTATAAATGTAATTACCCAGCTATAACAAGAGCTCCTAAAAAATCCCACCTAAAAGATAATCACACACAAGAGTTATTTGAACAAAACCAAGACATTTCCAGACAGCCCGTGCAACAGCAAACTTCCAATAATGGCCCAAAGAAATTTAAGGACATGGTGTTAGGGCTGGCTGAAGAATAAAAAAAATCATGTGAGTATTTTTAAGAATTCAGATGCTTTTGTTATGTTGGATTTTTTAAAATTGACTTATTTGTCTCTTTTTACACATTTTTCTGCAGAATTATTTTAATCATTTTTCTCTTTTTAGAAAATGGTAGCTTTCAAAAATGGAACGTTTTGAGTCAAACTGACAATTTTTCAGGTTTTAGATAGCCCACTAAACTGCTTGAACTGACAAGTCCATATTGCAGTGAAATATGCAGCCCAAGCAAAGAAAACACACAAAAAATGTTTTACAGAATCAGAGAAATGTCAGGTTGTAAGGGACCTTGAGAGGTCATCAACTCCAACCCCCTGAATTGAGACAGGGCCAACTAAACCTAGAGCATCCCTGCCAGGTGTTTCTTCAATCTGCTCTTAAAAACCTCCAATAATGGGATTCTACAACCTCCCTTGGAGGGCTACTACAGAGCTTAATTGGGTTGATTTGGCATGATTTTTCTTGATAGAATATTTTCAAAACATGAACATTTTAGACAAATCTATCAGTCATCATGCAACTCATGAGCTTGGCATGCAGCTCCCATGGTGAGGCCCTACATGTCTTGTGTGCTATTGCTGATGTAGTCCCAGGGTTTGCTGTGAATGCTCTCACCTGTGAATGGCCTGTCTGAGCTCTTGAGGGAAAGCCGACACGTCAGCTTAGACCAGATAAACCAGATACACCAGATAAACCAGCAAAAGATTCGATGCAACAATCCCATGAGTGTACCTGTAACCAGAGAAAATCTATTTCAAATCCATGGTTATTTATCTGTAAATTTTACAAGGGGACAAAATGATGACATATTTTAGTAGATGGATTCTTGTCACAATGCCAAGTCAGAGAACTGAGAAACTGCAAAGATTCTTGACCAAAGGTGATGGAAACTATTGTTACTATTTATTATATGTATTGAGATACCACCAGTGATGACTTGAACCCCATTGTGCCAGGTATTGTACAAACATATCATAAAAGATGAGCTTTGCCCCCCGGAGCTAATGATCTAAGACTCTGTCTACCAGGGTCGTTCCTGGACAGCCAAAAGATCCAGGGCTGTGGCCCCAGCCCACCCCTGCCCCCAAACCCCCACTCCAGCCCTCCTAACTCCCCAGCTTCCCCCATCTTCACTCCACCCCCTTCAGCCCCCAAACCCCCTCCACACCTCTCCAGGCCCCTCCGTCCCTAGCCCCCACTCATCCCCCAACCTCCTCCATCCCTCTCCAGCCCCCCACCTAGTCCCCCTCCAGCTGCCCATAGTCCTCTCCACCCCTCCCCAGCCCCTCCCCAGTCTCCTTCTCCCCATGCCCCCTCCACAGGCCTCTAACTCCATCCATCCCTCCCCAGCCCCCCACAAAGTCCCCACTCCAGCCATGCATAGTCCCCTCCACCACTACCCAGCCCCACCCACTCTCCTTGTCCCCTCCACCCCTCTCCAGGCCTCTAACTCCATCCATCCCTACCCAGCTCCCCACCCAGTCCCCCTGCAGCTGCCCATAGTCCTCTCCACTGCTACCCAGCCCCCACCCAGTCTCCTTGTCCCTTACACCCCTCTCCAGGCCTCCCTCCAGCCCCTTCCCAGCCCCCTTACCTGGCCGGAGGCTCGCAGCTGCGGGGACGGCCGGCAGAGCCGCTTCTGGGCCAGGCCGCTCCCACCCTGAGCACGCTCTGTCCGAGCATGCTCAGGGCGGGAGATTTGAATCTCCCCAGCCTGGCCGCAGCAGGAGTCTGTGGCTTTGCTGGGGCCCCTGGGCGGAACGCAGCATTCGGCCTGGGTGCGCATGTGCTTGCTGGGGAAATAGATTCGGGGCTCAGGATTTTCTATCCGGGGCTGGCGCCCTGCCAGCCCGACGACAACGACGCCTCTCCTGTCTACACTACGGGGCCTATGTCAGCACAGAAGAAGCAGCCCACACAAAAATAAGGTACAAACACCATCTCTCTGAACAATGATAGCTATATTGACAGATGCCCTCTTCCATTGACATAGCTGTTTCTACACTGGGCGGTTTGGTGCCATATCTATGTCAGTTAGATCAGAGCCATGGTTTTGACAGCCCTGACTGACATAGGCATGACATTTTAACTTTTAAGTGTAGACAGGAGACAACAGACGTCTACAGAAGGTTGGGGAAGCACCAAGAAATAATGAGGCAATATTGTCTATGAATGTTGGCTGGATTAGGGAGACCATGTAAGATACTTCATCATCTGTATTTCAAAATTACAATAATTCATATGAGATAGGCCATGTCAGGTACCATTAGAAAGTTTATAGTTTGCTGAGGGTGATGATATTGTTTATGTGTATGTATCGTATCTGTAATAGAAGTTATAGATATGTTTGCTGCATCAGTATTTCAACATGTGCTGTGTTTCTGGGCAACTCCCCAGACAAGACAGCAGCAGCAATAGCCAGCTTAATGACCCATTAAGAAAACTCACACATACAATGGGCTCAGAGGAAAAAGCCCACAATTACCCCTTATGGCTATGTCTACACTGGCAATTTAAGTTGACTTAAGGAGGCTTAAATCGGTTTAAATTAAGCCACGTCTACACTAGGCTTTCTTTAAATCGACTTAATGAAAGCTTAAGTCAACTTTATAACTACCACTCCTTAGGTCGACTTAACCCTTACGTCGACTCCTTAAGTTGACTTAAGGACGGTGTGGATGTGGAGTAACCCTTAAGTCAACTTTATTAAGTCACCTTAAGGGTGGTTAGGTCGACTTAACAAAGTGGACTAAGTTGATTTAAAGTTAAGTCAACTTAGCCCACTTTGTCAAGTCAACTTCAATAAGGTCGACTTTAAGTCGACTTAACGTCAACCTTAATAAGTTGACTTAACAAAGTTGACCTAACTTTTTCTAGTGTAGACATAGCCCATGAGTCACCAGGACTTAGGTCTTGTCTACACTAGGAAGTTTTGTCAACAGAAGTCAGTTTTTGTTGACAAAACAGTCCTAGCACACACACCAGACTCCCCTCTTTGCTGACAGAACTGCCCTGTTTTGCCAACAAAATAAAACCACTTAGAAGAGTGGCATAGGGCTTTTGTCAGCAAAGCTAAGGCAGCAGTGTCAGTGTGGACACAGTGCCCCCTTAGAGTGGTAACAGAACAGTGAAATTCAGAAGTAAAGGGGGGACCCCAGTGCTCAGCAGGGCTTCAGCTGCTATGGCTCTCCCTCATCCCGTTGCCAGGATGGAGGAGCCCTAGAGACTGCTCCCCCGGCCCCCGGGGACTGGAGAGCCTCAGGCTGTAGCTGAGGATGGAGGAGTCCCAGCAACTCCCCCTCCCTCTGCTGCTGGGGATGGAGGTGAACTGGTGGCTGCAGTCATGTGGCCACCAGGAACAGAGGAGCCCCGGGGGTTGACCCCCCCATGCTGCTGCTGCCAGGGACCAAGAAACTCCCGTGACTGAAGCCATGCTCCCACTGCACTGGGAAGCCCCAGGTGGCTGCCGCAGTGCTGCAGTTGGGAACCCTGGAAAGATCCAGGCTCAGTGCCTGGGTCCCCAGCAAGAGTGGGGCACAGCTGGGAGCCTGTGGGCTCTGTGCCAGGAGCTGAGAGATTGGTTTCTCAGCTCCCTCACACAGCCACTTATGTTGTTGGATGTGATCCTAGAGAAAACTTGCGCCACTGCCAGAAGGATGGCTACGTGCACTCCAGCCATCACTACAATTTTCGCTGGCAGAGTTCTCTAGTATAGGTCATTGATGAGGAAGTGGAGCTGCAGCTGCAGTCACAGCAGAATTGTTTACCCTGCTCAGCAGCAACTCCCACAAAGCATTGTATGAAGGTCACGGACTGCCCCACTACAATGTTACTTCTACCCCTTCAGACAGCTACAGGAATGCCAGCTGGACATACACGCTGCTGTAATAGCTGGCAGTACCCCACCAAGTCCCCCCTCTGCATGTTCTGTTTTTGTAGACTGGTGTTCGTTGTTTGTCAGTATAAGTAACTGTCTCAAACATGAAGTTCCAAAGAGGGAGCCGTGTTAGTCTATTGCAGAAAAACAACAGAGTCCTGGGGCACTTTTAAAGACTAACAGATTTATTTATCGCATGAGCTTTCGTGGGAGAAAATCCCACTTTGTCCTCCCGTTCTGTAAGTTCCCCATCTTCAAAGCATCTGATGAAGCGGGATTTTCTCCCATGAAAGCTCATGCGATATATAAATTTGTTAGTCTTTAAGGCTATGTCTACACTTGAAAGTTAGGTCGACCTAAGGATGCACCTCCATGCACCACCAGGGTATGATCTCTGTAACTTTTCTATTCACTTTTGCAATTTAATTTGTGGTTTAGTGCAAAATATGTCATGCAAGGTTCCCACAACAAGGCATTCGACTTTGGCCTCCCAAACATGAGGGACCCTTCCCCCCCCCCCCAGCTCACACAGATTATGGAGGACACAGCAGGAGCTGATGACTTTTGTGATGTTCCTCTCGGCAAGGTGCAGGCGGGTCAAGATGACACTCCAGCATTCCTTCTGAGGGCCGAAGGCATGCTCCATAACCTGGTGGCACCTGTTGAGCCTCCTACTGAAGAGGTCCCTGCTAACAAGCAAGCTTAAGTCAACTTAATTTCTAGCAAATAAGCAGGGAGGGGGCAACTGATTTGCCTGGGCTTTGTATTTGCACGATACTCAGCATAATCTCACCTAGGGAATTTTCCCCCAGGGCTGATTGGCCTGGGCTCTGGGGGTTTTCGCCTGCCTCTGTAGCACAGGGCATGGTTCACCTACCGGTGAATTCTCTGTATCTTAAAGTCCTTAAATCCTGATTTAAGGAGGTAAATAACTCAGTCATAGGTTGGTGGCCTATTGCAGGAGTGGGGGGGTGAGGTCTTGAGGCCTGCATTTTGCAGGAGGTCAGACTAGATGATCGTACTGGCCCCTGCTGACCTTATGAGTCTATGAGTCTAGGGGCTGGGCATGATGGGAAATGGTATGAGTGGCTGATTCAAATCCTCTGAACCTGATGTTTTAGCAGAAGGGGGAAATGAAATATTGTCTTTTCATGAAATGCTATCCTTTGATTTGTATATCTGTTATACTGAGAAGCTGATGGAAAAGTCACCATTAGCAATGGAGAACTTGGAGAAGTGAGCAACCCTAGTTTTCTGTGTTATAAAACTATGTGGGGAAGAGGGTGAACATTAGTTCATTAGTTCTGCTGGAGCTGTGCCTTAAGGCAATGTTTATCTCACCTTCCATTGTGAAAAACTAGATCTAAAGATTATTTGTGGAGTTTCTTCTGTTATTTTGATTGAGCTGAAATCACTGAAAAGCTGACTGAAGTTTAGTAGAAGAGCAACTTGCTAGTAGGCAGCAAGTGGTGTCAGAAGATGGTGTGTGTGACTAGCAGGTGGAGCTAGAGGACAGCAAGATGGTGTGGGTGACCAATGAGTGGTGTGAACAAACCCAGAGGTGGAAGAAGATAACTGGAGGGGAGGGCTGAGTGCCCTCCCCCCCCTTAGGGGTGAATGATAAAACTATAATGGCCAGTACCTCGGGTCATGAAAGAGTGAAGGACACACTCTATGTACACTGGGGTGGAATGCGTTCTGTCTATTGGGTTTTGTGGGAATCTTGCTTTCGCTGTATCCCAATCAGTGCTGCTTCTGTTATGGCCTCTTTATAAGCTGTATTAAAAGTTTTATGCATTACATTCAGACTCATGATTGCAAGAGGGGAAGTAGTGCCCTTCTAGGGCACCCAGGAAGTAGTGTGTAATTTCCTAGGAGACCAGGTGGGGGCTCAAGCCAAGTGGTGGTATAGCATTGTTGGGAAACCCCTAGACATAGAACCCAGCATTTTGCTGCCTCCATCTTGGCCTGGCAGGAGGGTTACAAGTATATAAGGTGCCACAGGACTCTCATTGTTTTTGCTGTCCACAGACTAACATGGCTACCCCTCTGAAAAAATTCTCTGTAATAACTCAGAACCCACCCCATCTAATGCCCCTTCCCAGGTCGCTGGCATATCAGTCAACGGTAGTAAAAAAATGGACAATTGCCAATCTAAGACATCCCATCATATTATCCCCTCCATAAATTAATCAAGCTCAGTTTTGAAGGCAGTTATGGGTTTTGCCCCCACAGCTCCTCTTGGAAGGCTATTCCAGAACTTTACTCCTCTGATGTGTCTAATTTCAAGCCTAAATTTCCTAATGGACAGTTTGTATTCATTTGTTCTTGTGTCCACATTGGCTCTGTATTTAAATAATTCCTCTCCCTCCTGGTATTTATCCCTCTGATGTATTTATAGAGAGCAATCGTATCTTCCCTCAGCCTTCTTTTGGTTAGGCTAAACAAGCCAAGCTCTTTAACTCGCCTCTCATAGGGCAGGTTTTCCATTCCGTGAATCATCCTTATAGCCCTTTTTTACTCCAGCAAAACAAACAAGGAGTCTGATGGCACTTTTAAACTAACAAATTTTATTTATCACATGACCTTTCGTGAGAGAAAATCCCACTTCATCAGATGCTTGAAGAAGTTTGTCAATTTTGCAGTTTGTCCATTAAGCTCCATCTTAACATCAGTAGTGCCCAACATAGGGACAGCCTCTCCAGTGTACATCTTCGGAACAGCAATTGTCGGCTTTAGTGGAAGATGCTTTAACTTCTTTATAAACAGTGTCTGAGGCCAGCAAAACTGTTGTGCTGGTGTCCAGTTCCATGCATACATGTTTACCTTGCAACAGAAGGACGACCCAGTATTTGTGTGAGCCAGCTGTCATGGACAAGATGTGGCGTGGCACTCCAACTTCTGACTAGGTGGCACTTTGAGCAGCCTGAGTCTGCATTACTGCACGCAGATATTCCTTTTTGGTCCACCAGGCTTCTTTTTCTCTGGTCTGTTTGACTCATCTTTCTTTTGTTTGCAGGCACACACAGTGTGTCCTGTTTTGCCACATTTTTGCCATACACTGGGGGCACAGGCCACTAGGGCCGACTCACCCCAAGTACTGTTTGCTCCCCACCTGCCTCCAATCCATGCCCCTCCCATGCAGCATTCACTGTCCCACCCCCCAGTTCCCACCCCATCCACTGCCCCCAGCCACACTTATACCTGCCACTGGGTGGGACAAGGGCCAGGACCATTTTAGCTCAGCAACTCTGACTGCTTTGCCCCAACACCCAGGGGTTGAAGTATGCTGGAATGCCCTGCAATGCTGTTCTGGGGCCCACAAAGTTAGTGTTCCGGGGCCCAGAAGAACAGAAAACTCAGGCAGAACACATGTTCCACCTGCCCTGCTGCTGGCTGGTCAGCTGGGAGCAGGCTGGCCAGGCTAGGGAGTTTTCAGATCTCCCACCCTGAGCATGCTCAGAGCGTATTCAGGGCAGCCTACCCAAAGAGTGACTCCAGACGCCCTTGCAGCTCCGTCCAGGTAAATGGGGTGAACCAAGGAAGCTGCTGGGGAATGGGAGGGCTGGGAAAAAGGGAATGGGAGGGCCAGGGAGCTGTCAGGGAGTGAGGAATGGGAGGGCCGGTGAGTTGCCGGGTGGGGAACGGGAACAGGAAGGGCGAGGAGCCACCGAGGAACAGGGAGCACAAAATGGGAGGGGTGGGGAACTGGGGAACAAGAAGCAGGGAATGGGAGGGGCAGGGAACCACCAGGAAACAGGGAGCAGGGAATAGGAGGGGTGGGGGGGAGCCGGTGGGGAATGGGAGGGCTGGGGAGCCAGCAGGGAATGGAGAGTGCCTGAGCCGGGACAGGACTCAGGTTCAGGGGCTCCTACGGGGACTGGGGGTGTTGGGAGAGTTCCCATGAGGGTTTCATGCAGGGATAATGCAAAAATTTAAGTGAGTTTATTTGCTTTCCCTTTGTCTTTCTAATAATACCGCTATCTTGAATGGAAAAAAAAAAAAAAACAAAAACCAAAGAGTCCTGTGGCACTTTTCAAGACTAACAAATGTATTTTTTAATTTGTAAATTTGTTAGTCTTTAAAAAAGTACCACAAGACTCCTTGTGTGTTTGGCTGACCTAGACTAACATGGCTAACCCTTTGGATCTTGAATGGAAGTAATTCTAAAAGTAAAAGTGTGTTTTGTTCAGGCCCCTAGAAAGATGTCAGAAGGCTATCCAGCAGTGCTGTCTCTAGTTCTAATAATAACTCCTTGTATGAAAAGGTTTCAGTGACACGGCCCTCAGGTCAATATCCTCATCCTCATGTGGCCCTCTGGGAAATTTGAGTTTGAGACCCCTGTCGTAGATAGTGTTATTAGGTTAGCATTCATTTTACATCTTTTATTTGGGTGGTGGTCACTCACCATCCAGACCTTATTACTTCACAGCAGTTAAATGGTGTTGATATCAGTCGTATTTTGCACACCAGTGTTGCTTGTGCTGACATAATAGATCACATATCTGTGGAGATGAAACATAGTTTGTGTTCTAGTGTCATTTCTCAGCAATATCAAATTTCTGTTTTAATTGATGAGAGTACGAGTTTAAGTAAACTTGTCCTGTAATTTACTTGCACATAACGTTTGATGCAAAAATTAGTCCTGTTACATTTTTTCTTGATCTGGTTGAACTAGGCAGCAATGATGCTGATGGCGTAGTATTAGCTTTGCTGCAGTGTTTGACAGCACATGGCTAACGGAGGAATTACTCAAAGATAATTGGATTGGTTTAGGTGTAGATGGAGCCTCTGTCATGTTAGGCAGTAAGCCTGGTCTTGCTGCAAAATTAAAGACACATTTCCCACTTTTGATAAGTTGGCATTGTTTTAATCACTGGTTGGAATTGGCTGTGGCTGATGCTATCAAATGCTGCAGTGAAGTGAATCACTTTAAATCATTCATGGATTCAATGTGTGCTCTGTACAGTCAGTTGCTGAAGTCCTTGAGAGAGTTGGCTGAGTGTGCAAGTGATCTAGAAGTCCAGCTTAATAGGATTGGATGTGTATTTGATATACGTTGGGTTGCCTCTAGCTGCTGCACTGTGCAAGCTGTTTGGCGGTCATATGCAGCCCTCCATGGCCACTTCTTGAAAAAATCAACTGATTTCTCACTAGGGAAAGATAAAGCCAAATCTGCTGGCATGGCAAAAAAACTGGAGAATCCTGTTTTTGTTAAAACCTTGGGTCTCATGCTTGATGCTCTGGAGAAACTTGCAGACCTGTCCTTGGCATTACAAAAGTGTGATGTAACATTATCTACAGCAAGTAAGTTGATAAGTCAACAAGTTTAGGTGTTTGTAGCTTGCAGAGAGTGTGATTCAGAGTTCTACCAGGAGGCTTGTGAAGCAATTGCTGCAGGTCCTTTTAAAGGTGTATGTGTAAACATGTCTGTGAATACTGACCAGCAAATTGAAATTTCTAAATGTCAGTTTTACCAGGCCTTAGTGGTCTGTATAAATGCTAGATTGTTGCCAAACTCAGAAAAACGTCTAAACAGTGTTGTTGAAGCACTTGACCCACCACGTTTCACTACAGAGCTGTCACCAGAATTTGGTGTAAGCGACATAAAATTTTTGTGTTCCAAGTTTGGCATTGCATTTAATGAAGTGAAATGTGCATATTGGTAATATAAAGATCACAATACTTATTGTGTTAGGCAGTGTTTGCTAGTTTGGGACAATAATTGATATTGACATAAACATCATATAAAATTATTGTAGGAGAAAGTAAAAGGTTAAAATAGAAAGACAAGTAGAAGCACCTAAGTGCTGGCCCAGGGCCTAACAAAGTAATCCAAAGCAATGTACTGTAGTGAACCTTCCAAAGAATGTACTACCAACCTGAACTGAAGGTACTGACAAGAGACAGGTTGTGAAAGTCTAAGCATAAGAATCAGAATGAACCTTGAGGAAGGTGGTGTTGGGTTGGTCCAACACCAGCGAGATAAGAAGAGATGTTTTACATAGTTTGGCCCGTGCAAAGATAAGGTTTGGCCAAATCATGACACTTTGATGGATGGAGATCCCCAATAATGCGTGGACCAAATCAATGTGTGAATCAATTAGAATATGGACCAATCAGTGTAAGGTCAGATGAGGGTATGAGCCCTGGAGCTCAGACCCCGTGCAGCTGAAAGGGGTGATAGGGAGTCCTACCATCAATTGAGCTGTTCCGTTGCATCAAGACTATGTATTCTGCCAACAGCTCTGTTGATATAAATTGCTTGCCATTGTGCTACACTGCAATAGAGCCTAGCCTGGCACCTTTGTTTCTACAAAGATCCATGGTCGTGTTGGTTTTTTCGATCATGAGTGCTGACTCAGTTTCCCTCTCTCACACAGGGCATGCCTGGGCTCCAAATCACTGAGCTAACTGAGTTCTCACTAGAGATTTGAGCCAAAGGTAACCCAGAGTGTTCACCAAAGGAGCACCTCAGTTTAGGATCACCAGGCTAACTCAGTCCCTGCTTCAGATCCAAGCCAGGCTCTAGATCACTGGGCTAACGGTGTCCCCACTTATAGATCTGAGTGAGACGTAATCCTGAGGGAGCACGCCTTCAGAGCTTCACACACGCAATCACGCACGCAGCCAAGCTGATAACGGCGTTGGAGACAGAACAACACTGAACATCTCTCGCCTGACGGGCCTGACCCACACAGCCCATAACGCACCGTGACCACAATTATAAATGTTTATGGAGTGATAATTGATAGACATGGTAGAGAAAAGTGGTTGCAAATGCCTACCTGGGCAGGTCCTGCACATGCATGAAGGGAGCCAGGAGATTAGGAGGGTCCCAGGGCCAGTCAAATTATACTTTAACCACTGCCTCCACCGGCCCAGGCCAAGAACCTGATTTCCCCCTGCCGCCACTAGGACCTGGCCAGGGGCCCTATCTCCCCACTGCAGCCCCACTCAAGGATCTGATTTCCCTCTGCCACTGCGGCCCTGGCCAGCGGCCCGATGTCCCTACTGTGGCCCCAGCCAGGAACATTTCCCTCCTGCTGCCACTGCGGCCCTGGCCTGGGCCCAGGCTGGGACCAGCTGCCACCTCCAGCCCCAACCCAAGCCAGCCACTGCCACCACTGGCCCTGACCCAGGCCTGGGCCAGGGGTCAGCCACTGCCACCCCCTCCATCCTGCGTACCTGAGAGGATGGATTTAAATTTCCCTCCTCTCCTCCTGCTCTACACCACGTGCCTTAGCTACATGCTGCAGAGCAAGAAACTGGAGCATCCCCCTTTATCTGAGCTCCTCCCAGGGAGGTGAGGGGGAACTCAGGCTTTCTGCTCCTGCTCCTGCTCCTGCTCCTGCACCTGCTGGGGCCTATGTCCCGTGTGCCAAGCACCAGCTACGCCCTTGGGGTGCACTAAACTCCTCCGTAAGATGTAGGTTTTAGCTCCTAAACCCCGAGGAATATTGGTACCTTCTTTGCTTCAGTAATGTAATTTGAAATAACAAAAACCTGAGTACATTCAATATATGCCTGCCACATATTGGGGCCTTTATCAGTGTAGCCATGGCTGCCTCCTCTCTCTCCCTCTCTCGGTTTTTCTCTTCTCTTTTGGTGTCTTTTTCATGTGTGTTGGAGTTATTCACACACAACTGCTGATGATTTTCCCTCACCGATACTTCCCTCCCCGCCCCGCGCTGCCCCGCCCCGAATTCTGTGCTTCACTCCAGTCAGAACAAAGCAGAGAGTCTCAGGTTCAGTTTGAATTGTCACTGTAAACAGCCCAGCCAACAGCCCAGACCGCCTTCAAAGAACAAAAAGGGTTTTTTTCTTACACTGACTTCTACTTTTCTTTTGTTGCTGGGGAGCACAAGTGAAATCCTGTCATCGTCACCACTTTCTTATTTTGATTCATTGTATCTAAGAAGAGATCAAGATGACACACACACACAGAGTATCTTTAAAGTTTAAAGTATCTTTGTTTAAAGTATGTTTAAAGTATCTTTACTAGAAAACACACTAACCAGCCCAGACTGGCTAAGCTAACCCCTAATTTTCTAACTCTATTACTATGGCAACAAGTGAACAGGGTTGCTATGGCAACCTTCTCAATTAGGTGAGACACAAATACACAACTTAGATGAGTTACCACATAGGATATCTTTCAAATGAGATTCATGAGGTTTTAGTTCTTGATTGCTTGTGTACCTGGGAAGAACCATACAATAACAGATATGCTCTCAAGGGGCCCCCATCCCAGACAGAGCGTAGCTAGAGAGGAGGCAGGAGGAGCTGCTCGTAGAAGGTTTCATAGATGAAGTGCTTGCCAATGTGCCATATAAGAGCTAGGTATCAGTAGGACTTCCCCAAAACACAGAAAAAACGTTGGCAAGAGCTGAAAAGAACAACAAAACAAAAGGCAGAATAAATCCCCAACAAGACTGAAGGTTTGGGCAGTCTACTATGTCCTTCAGAAGCTGTGCATTCTTGTTTTGTATTCATATTTCACTCCTGCTGTATGTTGGTCTTTAATTAAAGTTATACATCAAGGATTATCATCCTTGTCACGGGATGCACATCTGTGCACCCCAAGGATATGTCTACACTAGCAATTTAGGTCAACTTAAGGACTCTAAAGTCAGCATAAATTACTCCATGTCTACACCTGACTTTCATTAAGTCAACTTAAGAAATTCCTTAAATTGGCTTAATGAAAGGTTAAGTCAACTTAATAACAACACTCATAAGAGCGACTTAAGTCTTAAGTCAATTCCTTAAGTCAACTTAAGGATGGTGTGGACGTGTAGTAATGCTTAAGTTAACTTTATTAAGTCGACTTAAGGCCAGTTAAGTTGACTTAATAAAGTGGACTAAATTGACTTAACTTTAAGTCAACTTAGTCCACTTTGTTAAGTGGACCTAATAAGGTCAACTTAAGGTCGACCTTATTAAGTTGACTTAACAAAGTCAACTTAACTTTTTCTAGTGTAGACATACCCATGAGGTATAATCTGTGTAACTTTTCTGTTCAGTTTTGCAATGTAATTGTGTGATTTCATGCAAAATATGCTATACCAGGTTACCTTGTGAATGCTCAAAACATATTCTACATTAATTACCATGGTGCTATGTTTCCACCAGCAACATGTGTGTGCAGATATGAAGCATGTGACAGGTTCAGACTCTCAGGACAATCTCTAGCACAGAGGCTGGAGAATTACATGACAAAGGGAATGTAAAGGCCCTCTCTGGCTCAGGTAGAAGGGAATCGCACAGCAGGATAGAGGGGAGGGACTGTGAGGAGTTTAACAAACAGAGCCACAGACTGTTTGAGGGAGAGAAACTGTAGGGTTTGGCCTGGAAGACACCATCTTGCAACCAACTTCAAGCAAGATCTGGGCCCTGCCTTGGAATAGGCAGGGAATGGCTGTAAAACATCGAACAGGGTGCATAACCCTGAGCTCAGTTTACATAGAGATGTTAGATTAGTGTGCGGTTTATACCTTTTATCTGATAGTGGTCACTCTTGACTCATTTATAATATGACTATGCCTTGATCAATAAAGTAGAATTTGTTTTATCTAAAGTTGTCTGTAGAGGACGTGGATGTGGACGGCTGGATACAAGCCAATTCTTTGTTAAGTGGTCAGACTTGAGACTAAAGTGATTGGGAGTGGGTCCCAATCCCTGTAAGACAGTGGATCCTGGTGTGGGATCTGGAAGTGGGGGTGCTTGCTTGGAGACCAATGCCTGTGTGGCTAGTGGATTTACACCCACTGCCTAGGACCAATTATACACTGGTGGCTGGTGTGGACTGAGTCAGGAGTGAGTGGTCACCCAGCAGAGCAGGGTGAATTGGGGTTCAAGAGTGAGGTTCAAGGGGTCATGGTGGCACACCAGCCCAGATCTGGGGAGCAGCCTGTCACACCCTTCTCTTTTCAGAAAGGGTGGTATGAGGTTAATGGTCAATGTTAGAGCTACTATTCAGGTCTGCCACCTAAATAGAGCATGGAGTAAGGAGATAAGAGTCTGTGTAAACAGGGAACAAAGCCACATGGTATTCATTTGAACTACATGTCCTGAGTTGATAATCTCCAAATAGCTCTGCCTGTCCATAGCTCACCCTGCACATATATATAGCCTAGAGCATTGGTTCTCAAACTTTTGTGGGATGCAGCATGCTTGGCTGCATATACAACTGTATAGCAGTGATTTTCAAACTTAGGGTCAGGACCCAGTACTGGGTCGCAGACCCTCAGGCACTGGGTCATGATGGCTCCTCCTGCCGCTGTCAAAAGACTGAAATGCATTGCTCAAAGATGTAATTGTTGGGTCGTGGGCATAAATGATTTTTTCAACTCAGTCCCGAGAAAAAAAGTTTGAAAACCACACCAGCCCACTCCCCCAGGCTGAATCCAGCCTCCCTCCTAGTTCCCTGTGATAAAATTACCACTGTATAGCAACACGGTAACATGTTCTGACACAGTGGTTGAGAAACACTGCCCTAGAGTAAGGTTTTGGAAGTGTAGTTAGCAGCCTGCTGTGAGTAGTGTTTAGAACTGCAGAGGGGAAGTGTCCATTGTGACACTGTCTGGGTTTAGGGGACCATTTATGATCCTTTTTTATATTAATATTTCATAATTGCAATAATCCTTAGGAGCTATGCCATGTTTGGTATGAACAGAAAGAGTGTAATGTGCTAGGAATGATTATATGGTTTATGTATAGGTGTCATATCTGTATTAGGAGTTATGAACATGTTTGTTATATGTCTGGATGTCTGCAGTCAGTGTTTCCTTAATGGTCCATCAGGGGAACCTCAGGCACAATGGTCCCATGGAGAAACCTGGTGGGTGAGTCACCAGGACTGACCATGTGACTCAACTTCATTTTGATTTGCAAAAACACCACACAGCAGGGGAAAGATCAGAGGTGATAAAAGGCAGCTGTCCCAACTCCATCTTGTCTTCAGTGTCCAGCCAACACCCATCTCTGGATCTATTCCTCTGCAGCAGACAAAGGACTGAGACCCACCCAAGTGCTGGGTGTCTACCAGAGGAACTGGACAAGACTGAAAATTCCAAATTCTTGTAAGAACTTGCTGTCCATGAATTCTAAATCATTTGTGTGTGTGATTCACTTTAACATCTCTCATAATGAATTTCTTTTCTTTTTATATTAACCCATCAGTTATAGTTACTAAAGGATTGGCTCTCAGTGTGGTATTTTGGGTAAAATCCAAGTCTATATTGTCCTGTGTGCTGTGGCTGGCCCTTTGGGGTCAGGAGAACCTCTCTCTTTAAGGGACCGTGTGGCTAGGTGGGAGCCAGAGGAACTGATGTGCAATAAAGGGGCTGCTTCTATTTTGGCAGGCTTTGTGATAACCAGTGTGGGGAATCAGAAACATGGTGTGTGGTTGATTGGCTGTTTGGTTTAAGTGCTTGGGAGAGTTGGGCTCTCAGTTTTGCAGTTTGCCCTGATTTTTGCATATTCAGTAGGTTATCCCAGGTGACCCAGTGACATCCCCCTCCACAGCTGATGGAAAATGAACAAGGCCCCTCGTGGAACAGGCTGACAGAGACTCAATGAGGCTCTTATTTTGTTAGAGAATAAAGGATGGGATTCCGGACTGTTTTAGGGTTACTGAAGTTTTGCCATTTTTGCATTGCAAAGCTCTAGAAAGCAATGCAGCAGTTCTGAACTCTCACATTGGATCCTTGTACCTAGCAGCTGCCCATGGCCCCCACCAAACTCGAAGAACCCGGCCCTTCTTAGGAAGCCGGTGCTGGTCTGAGGTTGGCATTCTTTGGCAATTATTGTGACTCCTTTAAGCACCTATGTGACAGGTTGCTCCCCAAATCTGGGCCGGTGTGTCGCCATGACTCCCTGAACCCCAATTCACTGCGCCCTGCTGTGTGACCACTCACTCCTGAGTCAGTCCACACCAGCCACCAGCGTGTAGCTAGTCTCAGGCAGTGGGTGTAAATCCACTAGCCACACAGGTGTCAGTCTCCAAACCAGCCCCAGCCCCAGATCCCGCAGCTGGAGCCACTGTCTTACAGGGATTGGGACCCACCTCAGTCACCTTAGTCTCAAATCCATCCATTCAACAAAGAAGGGGATATTGTGCCCAGCCTCCCACTTCCACACCCTCTAAAGACCACCCAGCTTTAGATCAAACAAATACTAGTTTATTGATTAGAGTCTGATTTCAAGTGAGAACATGGCCAATCAAGGCAGAATCATACTATAAATGCAGTCACCACTATCAAATAAAAGGTATAAACCACATAGCTACCATTTCTACCTAAACTGAGCTCATCGTCCAAGATTATGTGCAAGGTGTTTGGCGGTTTACAGCCATTCTCTGCCTATTCCCAGGCAGGGCCCAGATCTTGATTGAAGTTGGTTGCGAAATGGTGTCTTCCTGGTGAAAACCTGCAGCTCCTCCCCCAATCAGTCTCTGTCTCTTTGTTTTTACAAACTGCTAACAGCCCCACCGGCTCTCTGTCCTGTTGTATAATTCTCTTTACTTCTACCTGAGGCAGGGAGGGCATTAACATTCCCTTTGACATGCAAATCTCCAACCACTGTGCTAGAGAGAGTCTGAACCCTGTAACCTTCATCTCATCTGCACACACATGCTGCAATAGGAAACATGACGTCACAGCAATTATGTAGAATACGTTATGAGCATTCACAAAAGAACCTGGTATAGCATATTTGGCATCTAATTCACACAATCACATTGCAAAACTGAACAGAAAAGTTACACAGACCACTCACTCCTGAGTCAGTTCACACAAGCCACCAGAGTTTAATTGGTCCCAGGCAGTGGGTGTAAATCCACTAGCCACACAGGTGTTTGTCCCCAAGCCAGCACCCTGGGCGCCTAGGGGTGCACTGATATGCATCCTGTTACAAACTGCTCAGACTGTGAGTTCCCCTCTCCCTCTCTATCTTCTCCTGCTAAACCTAGGATTATATCTGCACCTTTAAAGACATCTAAGACAAAGCGATGGGAGAGGGGTTGAATCCCACTATAATTTTAAAGCACCCAGTGCACCCTCACCCAGGATAGCAACTTGCACTCTTCCCCTTTCCTCCCAGAAATGAGATTCTGCAGAGGAAAAGACTTTAGAATATCACCAAGAGATGCTTCCAGGTTTTAAACACTTCATCGCTTCAGCTGGCTCAGAAATTCTATGAGGACAGATCCCAGCTGAGACCAGAAGGTGCAGGGACAAGAATGAAAGCAAAAATCCCAACCACTCCAGAAAGAAAATAATTCTATAGAACCTGCAAACAGAGCTTGTTCGGGTCTGAGTTCAGCCACAGATGTAGATGGATATGGCAGCGAATGGGAGGGGCTCTGAGAGGCCTCGTGGTGAAATTCTGCCACTAGACATGACTCCCTGGTTACTGCTGTATCAACCCTGGGGCACCAAAACGTTGCTGAAATGCTCATTTATGCCTGGGCAGAAGACAAACCCATAAGTGGTATGCAGATTCACAAAACGCCATGATTGATTGAACCTCAGACACGCCGCCCCCGGCATTGCAAAAGAACCAGCTTTAAGCACCTTGAAGACTATCACCAAGGATATCACCGGGGACTATCACCAGGAGCACACGGGGACTATCACCAGGGGATATAACTGGGGACTATCACCAGGAGCACACAGGGACTATCACCAGGGATATAACTGGGGACTATTACCAGGAGCACACGGGGACTATCACCAGGAGCACATGGGGACTATCA
>VOCT01110408.1:0-47882 GCA_007922175.1 Pelusios castaneus
AGACATATCAAAAGTTGCAGGAGCTAGCTGATTTTAGCCTTCTGCTAACCAAGGGTGCGTCTATACTTATAAATTAAGTCGACTTAAGGAGGCTTAAGTTGACTTAAACTATTCCACGTCCACACTGGGCTTTCCTTAAGTCGACTTAAGCATTTCCTTAAGTCGACTTAAGGAAAAGTTAAGTCGACTTAATAACACCTCGATTTAGGTCGACTTAACGCTTAAGTCGACCTTATTAGGTCGACTTAAGCCAGTGTGCATGGGGATTAGCACCTAAGTCGACCTTATTAAATCAAATTAAAGTGTTAAAGTCGACTTAATAAGGTTGAAAGGGAGCTATGTCTACACTAGAAAAGTTGTCGACTTTTGTTAAGTCGACTTAATAAGGTTGACTTTAAGTCAACTTAAAGTTGACCTTATTAAGTTGACTTAATAAAGTTGCTGAAAAGATGGAATTTAAATAATCTCTTTATCCAGTCAGCAGCTACGGTGTGGCCAACAGTACCATAACTCGTAGAATTCCTGCTGCAGTGTCAAAAATGAGAGTCTTGTGGCACCTTAAAGACTAAAAAATTTCTTTGGTGATAAGCTTTCATGGGCTATAACCCACTTCACATCTGATGAAGTGGGTTGGAGCGCACGAAAGCTTATGCCCGAAGAAATTTGCTAGTCTTTAAGGTACCACAGGACTCTCGTTTTTTGCTGTATACAGACTAACATGGCTACCCCTCTGGAACCTGCTGCAGTGTGTAAATTACCAAGGCTTTCCTCTGCACAGTTCTTACAAGTTGCAACGCTCTCAGATACTAGTATGGTGCAATTATATTATTCTTAGATATTTCATGATAAAAGTAACTGCTGACATGCAATACGCATACCTTTCTCCTTTGCTTTAAGGCTTGTTAATTTCATAAATTCTAAGGGCAGAACAAGCCCTTGCGATAATCTAGTGTGATTTCCTCTGTAACACAGGCCAGAGAGTTTCCTTAAAATAATTACTAGAGCAAATCTTTTAGAAAAACATACCATCTTTAATTTAAATGTGGCAATGACGGATAATGTACCACGCCCTTGGTATGTTGTTCCAATGGTTAATAACTTCCCATTTAAAAAATGTATGCTTTATTTTCAGTCTGAACTTGTCTAGCTTCTGCTTCCAGCCATTGGATCTTGTTATAGACTCTCTGCTAGACTGAAGAGCCCATTTATTAAATATTTGTTCCCCAGTTGGGTATTTACAGACTTTGATCAAGTCACCCTGTAACCTGCTCTTTGTCAAGATAAATAGATTGAGCTCCTTAAGTCTATCGCTATATGGCATGTGTGTTAAGCCTTTGGTCATCCTCGTGGCTCTTTTCTGAACCCTCCCCAATTTATCAACATCTTTTTGGAATTGTGGAAACCAGAACTGGAGACGGAATCCTAGTAGCTGTTGAACCAGTACCAAATGGAGGTAAAACGATCTCTCTACTCCTCCTCAAGATTCCCGTTTACATATCCCAGTAAGGCATTAGTGTTTTTGGACAGTGTCAAACTGATGAGAGACTAACAAACATTTGGGGGGAAGGGAGGAAGCGGGGTAACATAAGTTCCCAGAATGAATGGATGGGGCCCTGATTTTCTCTTTTAATATCTTGTGGCTCCAAATTTTAGAGTGTCTCTTTCTGGTAAGTCACTTCCCTGCTCCTCAGTGCCTGTTTCAAAGAATTTAATGGAAGGCGCCAATCTAATAAATCAATGACATTTTAATTGTAGTATATAATTACAGTCCATTATCTATTTTAGCAGTAAAAATGGCATGGAATTCTTACTAATGAATCATCAGTTAATACCATAAATCATGGCAAGTTTAATAAAAGGCCCTGGCTAAGAGGGTAGTAAACTGTACCGGGGGGGGATGAGCTATGGCAGAAAGACACATTTTATGGCACAACCTCAGTGCAGGATAATTGAGAGTACAGATAGATTCGATTCTCAAGATACAAGTATAAATCTGGAGTAATCCCACAGAGTAATTCACTGCAGTCATTCCAGATGTACATCAACGTCACTAAATTCAGAACTGAGCCCTTTGTTTTACAGTCGGGCCTAGAAGAGAATATCAGAAACCATACTCAAATAAAACACTTAGCTGCAGTGGATGGAGTCAATATGGGCCTGCTCCTGCTCCTACTGATGTTACCGGATATTTTGACACTGGGGCTATGTCTACACTTATTAAAGTTAGTTCGAATTAGTTAATTCGAACTAACTAATTCAAACTAATTTTAGTTAGTTCGAATGAACTTAATTTGAACTAGCAAAATTTAGTTTGAACTAAGCAAGTGCCATTCATGGCACTTGCTTAGTTCGAATAAGCGAATTGCATTGAGTTCAATGGGCCGGTTAGTTCAAACTAAGCAAATAGTTCGAACTAACATTGCCACATTGGTTAATTCGAACTAACTAGTTCAAATTAACCCTTAATTCGAATAGCATATTCAAATGTATTAGTTCGAATTACGGAAGCCCTTAATTCGAACTAATAAAAACCTAGTGTAGCCATGGCTTAAGTTACTTCGAATGAAACCTCCTTAATTCGAACTAACTTGCCAGTGTAGACATAGCCTGGGAGTGGAACTGGCAGGGTTACCCCACTAGGTAAGTGGAGTAGCTGATGCTATTTTGTACGTAATCCATAACCTAAAACTTTTAAACTGCATCTGCACTTGATTATTGCACATGAGTCAAATGTAGAACCTGCTGAATATAAAAAGTGTGGAGGGGAAAGAGAAGGGTAACAAAGGCCATTTATTATCATTAGGCCCCCTTAAACACACTATGAGGTTTTTACCTTCCTTTTGCTCTTGCTCAGGCGCCAGCTTGCCTTTTAGGATTCTTGAAATATGGGCAACGGAAGCTTTTACTTTCTTCTTCAGAGTTTGCTCCACGGATTGCTCCACTGAGTGAGACCTGCCATAGGGTTTAAAGAGTCCTGGTTTGCTGTGTGTGGAGCTTCTCTGTTTACCAGCTGAGTCCTTTCGGAAGCTGCACTTTGGCTGGGACTCTGCTGTCACATGGCCATCGACTTCTTTCCCCATTGGTGGCTCTGAATCTTTCACCGGCCTTTGAAGGAGTTGTCCAACATCTTCGGAAACGTCCAAAAGGTTTCGTCCAGTTTCCTCTGTCGTGGCATCTTGTGAGTTATCTGCAGGGGATTTGACACCCTCCCTAATGCATACTCTTTTATTCTTATGCAAATGTCCTTTAGCTGCGGGAGGTAATTTTACCTTTTCACTGAATTGCATAAATCTTTTACCGGTCGGCTTGGGTGGGGGCTTCTTGACATTCATAAATTCAAATGGAAGATATACAATGTCGTAGAGATCTGATAGGTTCAAATATGCAGGTTCTACCTCAGAGATATCAAATTTCAAAGTCACGCTGCCAACACTAGGGACTTCTTCTGAGAGGTCTTTAATCTTCACTAAGGAAACTTCAGAGTGTTTGTCCTCTTCCTTGCTACCAGATGTGTGACTTCTTTTGGCAGAACCCGAATTATCAGACAGGGAAATGCTAGCTTTGCTGGAACTAGTGCTTTTGATTGCTAAATCTCCTAGATGTTCAAAGTCATGAGAAGCCACCTCTTCCTCCTCAGTTTCTGCAATAAGTAGAGGTGGCGTGCTCGACTCATCCTCCATTGCAGGAATTAGTGCAGCTGATTCTTCAAGATCACGGAGGTAAATGCCCTCTTTTCTTTTACCCCATGGCACAAAATGAGTGGACCTTCTGGCTGCTGTGTGGCCAGCCAGACGTTTGTAGAATGTCTTCTTTGGAGGGGAGAAAGGCTTTTCACCTCCCTCTTGAGCAGAAACAGACTCTGCCAATACGTTCATGTCTTCAGACAGACAAACCATCTCTTCAACCAAGTCCTCCAGAACGGCAGACTCTGCCTCACTGTAAACAGAAGGCTTGTGATGGGAATGTTCCTGGCTTTCATCCTGGCCAAGTGAAACAGGGGAAGTTTCTAGAATCATTGGGCTTTCACTCTCTGGGAGAGCAGATTTCGTCTCGCTCCAGACTGAAGGTTCCTGATGTGAACGTTCGTGGCTTTCACTCTCATTGAGGGAAAGTGGGGCCGTTTCTCGTTGTGGGATTGTTAGAATAAATAGGCTTTCACCCTGCAGAACAGCAGACTCCACCTTAATGTAAACAGAAGGCTCCTGACAGGAATGTCCCTGTCTTTCACTCTCAGAGTCTGAAACTGGGGCACTTCCTGGTTGTGGCGTTGGAATAATTGGATGCTCGCCCTCCAGACCAGCGGACGCTCTACCCAAGTAATCAGAAGGCTCCTGCTGCATACGTTGCTGTCTTTCACCTTCCCAGACTGAAAGTGGAACTGTTTTTGGCTGTGGAACTGTTGCAATTGGGCTTTCACCCTCGCAAGCTGGGATTTGGGCAGGGTCTAGAATAACTGGGCTTCCACCCCATAGCTCAACGGAATCTGAAGCACTGTGAAAAGATGGCTTTCGCTGCTGATGTGCATCTTCTCTTCCTTCATTCTTGTGGGTTGATGTTGAGGTTCTTTTTGGTTCAGGAACCATCAGAATGGAGCTTTCACCCTGCTGAGGTGGAAACTCTGCACCACCAGGCTTCAGATGTAAAAACTCCTCACTGCCACACGTGGGGGTGGTGTCTTGTTGCTGAGCAGATAGACTCAGGCTTTCACTTTGCAGAACAGTTGGCTTCACACCGAGGTCAATGGAAGGTTTGGTCTTTTGATGCAAATGTCTCTTGCTCTCACCATGGTGGGCTGACACTGGGGCCTGCTGTGGGAGCTGAGCAACTGGAGCTGGGCACCCTTCATCACCACACTGTGCAGATGGGACTGGCTGTTCTTCAGAACAATCCTTCCGAGCGTTGTTTGAGTCCTCTTGCATCGAATGCTCCTCAATCTGCACCTTTCCAGAGACAGCAGAAACGTCATGCTGGTGAGCTAGTCCCGGATAAACGCTCTGTGAAGTTAGATCACAGTCTTCTTCCAGAATGTCTTGTTCCTTGGCTAAACTTGTGGTTCTTAGTCTGTAATCGTCTAGAGAATGGCTTCGACTGGACACCTGGAAAGTGTGCCGTGGTGGTTTCCTGGCAGTATCAAAGGAAGCCGATTTGGTCAGAGGGCCTATCACGCCTTCTCTGCGTTTTCCATATTCTTCATTGCCAGACATTCCTTCTCCTTCTTCATCTTCTTCTTTCAATTCGAACTGTTCTAGAAGAGGTTCCCGTAGACCACTTAAGGGTACCTTTAAATACCCTCCTTTTCTGAAGGCTTTTCTTGTTCTGTCAAGGTGCCTTCTGTACTCTCTGCCTGGTGAAACAGGTACCCGTGCAGGACTCTCAGATGCTTGACTGTAGAATGTGCTTTTAATGACACTCTGTCTAGGGACACACAAAGGTGGTTTCTCTGTTCCATCTCCAACCTTTTTGACTTTGTCTTTGTCAGGTAATGATGGGCCTGTTTTTTCTTCTTGCAACGCCAGATCAGCTGTATCTAAGGTGGATGCCTTCCCCAGTGAAGGCTGCTCTGCACCTTTCTCTTGGGATTGATTTGCTTTTTCATCTTTGAGTTCTGAGCTGATCCCTTCCGATAACTCAGCAGAGGCACCTGCCATTAATAATTTGCTTTCAGTAGGTGGCTTATCATCACCCAGCTCACTTTTCACTACAGCATATTTCCGTCTCATGGGTTTTACTGGAGGCACCAAGACGTTGGAATGTTTATCTTCTGCTGCATAATTCGGAGGTTCTTGGAAACTTGGTGCATCGAACACAGACAAGTGCAGTTCTGGTGTAGAGCCAAAGTGCTGTCTCCTGGGGAAGGATGAGTTCTCGTTGTCCGAAGAGGAGCCAGAAGTCATGGAGGAACTACTTTCTTCAACCAGATGCCGAGAGATGCCCAGCGATGTGTTTTTGTGAGTTCTCTGTAGGATTTCTGGAACGGATCTCATTACCAATATGGATTTATAGCACATGAGGGAACGCTGAAAAAGGGGGAGAAAAATAACACATAACCAGAAGGGAACATAGTGATAAGAGTTGTATAAACATATGCATAAGCAAGAAATAACCATCACAGGGCAGGACAGAGCCCTCCCCATCCTGCCCCTATCCCCTGCCAGGGTCCCTGTCCCCCTCAGCCCCCATTGTACCCAGGTACAATGGGGCAAAGGCTGATCCCCCTGGCACTTGGCAAGGGGTGCTCCCCCTGCCACCGTGGACCTGTCCCAGGTCCACCTAGCCCCTACAAGTCGACCTAGGTATCCAATGGATACCTTATTTCTGCCACATCCACTGAACCATTTCCCTTTGACCTTATTCCCCCCTCAGAGCCACACTGATCAGACCTCTCCTGCACTTGCTCTGCAATCTTGAATAGAAGAGACCTTTAAAAAAAAACCCAGCTAGACAGAAAGAGCAAACTAGACCGAGGTCTGCTAACCTGCCACTTGCTTCGAGCCACAATGAATTTCAGTTGTTTTGTGTTAATAAAATGAGCTTCTTCTAGTGGGAGATTATGCTGTAAAAAAAGAAAAGAACGAAGAAAAAATGTGACTCACAAAATCCCAGTGATATTTTCAATGGCGTTTGTAAAGATTTAGAAGCACCTAGGACTAAAGCACCTAGGACTAAAAGAGACCTCCTCTGGTATTGTAGGAAACCCTTCCTATAATCCTGGTCAGATTTCCCTCTCCAAGCAACACAGGATATTTTAATTCAAGGATGAGATCAGGTGTTTAACAGCAAGGAGCTGAATCTCATATAGTGTTCGCTCTGTCTATGTGGCCCAATCATAAGACATCTCAAACACATTTCCAATGAGGCCAGGATCAGGCCCTGATCATTTATACACAGACACACGCTCAGGGATCGCGGGTCTTAAAGCCAGGGCCCCAGGGCGTGTAGGAGTTATTTAGTGCCAACTTGCCACCCGGTGACATGTTAAGAGTTGCCAGAAACATGAGCTCACATTGATAAAGGAGTCCCGTGCTGGAACCAGACTGGCAGATTGAACACGGTGGTCCTGGCTGGTTCCCTGCTTCTACTTAAACCAGGCAGAGGAAGAGGCAGTTCTCCGTATAACTGGGTTTTCTCTGCTTAGCATTGTTTCACTTGGGCTACCTGCTCTTCCTGCCTGCCTCCTGACCCCCAACTCACACTCCAGCCACTGGGCCAGACCACCCATGTCATCGCATGCACACTGAGTGATTTGACTTTTTCAGCTTTTCTCCTTCATTAGGTCGTCTGGGGGGCAGGACACACACACACAGATCAGCATTCTTGCCATGTTCCCCGTCAGTACCTGATCTGAGCTGGGGAAGTCAGTGATGCAACCAGCAGACCAAATTCAGTGATGAACCTTGGTCAGGTGCCACGTGAATCACGCTGCACACACACTAAAAAGAAGGGGTTCGAGGCACCTAAGTATGAATTTTAATTTCCCAATCTGCAAAAGGTCACAATCTCCTCTCAGTGCAAACGTGTTTTGCCTATAAATGTTAATGGGAGCTCTTTAGATGTTTTGAAAAGAAACGACAGCCTAATGAACACAGACCAAAACACCTCCTATTTCTTCAGGACAGTGCCTAGATGGACAAAGTGCCCCCCACAAGAGAAACAGAGAAGCTAGCTGGCTGGGAAAGAGACTGGGCAAAATCCAAACAAGCTTACCAAGAACCAGCTGTGTGAGAGACATTCCAAGGCACCAGGCCGGGCTCTGATAATAAAAAAGAAAAACATTTCAGATGTCATCATCATCACGAGAAACCTGAAGAGATATAGCTTCTTTGCACTGCAGATCAAGTACCACCTAGACCACTGTCTAGCTCGGACCTTTAGGCATGTGAGATGTACATCACCTCAATATACTAGCAAGGTCCTAAGATTGCTCTTTACTAACCAGGTTCTATTTTGGGGCAGTAAAGCCAAACAATGAATGAGAATGATCCTTTTAAGCCAAATTTTCTCCCTAAAGAGCAAAACATACTTTCTCTTTCAACTTACAGTATGTTTCCCAATGCTCAGACTTCCCACAGGTCCCTCACGTCTAACCTGCTCTTAAAACTCTACAAAGATGGAGATTCAACATGCTCCCTAGGCAATTTTATTCCAATGGCTACCGGTAATTACCCTGACAGGATATTTTTCCTTATGTCCAACCCAAACCATCTTTGTTGCAATTTAAGCCCATTGCTTCTTGTCCTATCCTCAGAGGTAAAGAGAACCATTTCCCTCCCTCCTTCTAACAACCTTTTATGTACTTGAAAACTGTTACCATATCCCTTCTCAGTCTTCTTTTCTCCACACTAAATGAACTCAGTTTCTAAAATCTTCCCTCATAGATCATGTTTTCTGGACCTGTAAGCATTTTTGTTAATCTTCTCTGGACTTCCTACAATTTGCTCATATCTTTCCTGAAATGCAACATCCAGAACTGGACACAAGACTCCATGCCCTCATTCGCTCATGTTTAGAACATTATTATTATTTATTTGTGTTACAAGACAATGTAATTAACCTGGTATGCTATTCTATTTGGGTTCTTATATTCCACTCATGGCCATAATAACGTGTTTATCAAACGTTCTCCCAACTTCTCTTTCAAATAGTTTCTGAACACTCTCCTATCTACGAGTAACATCAAGACACGTTACTCACTCGCTGTACGCATTCTTATCTTTTGATTATGAACTCTTTAGGGTAGAGTTTTCTGGGGACTATATAAAGATGGATTTGAACCCAGCTGTCTTCAAAGGTGAAAGGCTGCTACATTAACTGACTATACCAACTTCCCCAAATGTTGTACTTCTCTAAATGAACATGGGTTTGACTGACTGAAAACTGATGCAATATTTTTGGAAAATAATAGAAATGGACTCACTCAGGAGACTGCTGTAAGATCCGTTTGATAAAATCCTTAGCTTCTTCACTTAGGTGAACAAAGGAAGGGATATCCCATGAAATGACCCCATTCTGGATATTTAGAAGGGTGGCTCTGTCATTTTCCCCAGCAAATGGAGACTTGCAGGTTAAGCTGATTGCATTAGCACCAGAAAATAAAAGGAGATGTGATTTTTTAGTATTTTATTGGTACTCAGCCCTCCAAAAGCATTAATTGCAAGGCAAAGGTTTTAAAATGCGTGAGAGATTCAAACTGAGGGACTCACAGCACGAGTAATAAAGATATTTGCACTTCTATAACACTTTCATCTGAGGATCGTAAAGCACTTTGAAAAATCATTTATCCCCATTCTACAGATAAGGCATCTGAAGAACAGAAAAATCAAGGGTTTGATTTTTCAAAACCACACCTGCTATTTTCAAAACCGCTATGTTAACGTGGACACACCAGGGGAGTAGCCACGGGAGGGCCTGCATGGGCTGGGGCCCGCCCACCTTAGCCCTTGGCAGCAGTGCGAATGTTGCTGCCGCGGAGCCACCCAGCAGCTGGCGGCTGGGAGCGGGGCAGAGGTGCTGGATGCGTCTGCTCCACTCGCGGCTATGAGGCCTGGTGGCCACAGCTGCGAGAAGGCCGAGGCACTAGCTCCACTGCTCCACTGGGCCCTGCAGCTGCAAGTGGAACCGAGGTGCTGGTGCCTCTGGCCTGCTTGGCCGTACCACTGTCTGCTGGCCAACCCCGCAGCTGCGGTAGCGAAGTTCGCTGCTGGCCCAGGCTTACTTATGTCTACACTTGGAAATTTAGGTCGGCTTTGTTGTCGACTTTAAGTCGACTTTAAGTCGGCTTAGCATGTCCACACCTACATTTTAAGTCGACTTAGGGGGGACCCTACAAAGTGTCCACACTGGATGCCTTCGTCGACTTCTAGGGGCTAGGGGGACCTTGGACATGTCCACAGGGGCAGAGGGGCACCCCTTGCCAACTGCCAGGGGGCTCAGCCTTTGCCCCATTGTACCTGGGTGCAAAGGGGGACAGGGACCCTGGCAGGGCATAGGGGCAGGGTGGGCAGGGCATAGGGGCAGGGTGGGCAGGGCTCTGCCCTGCCATTTGGGGGGCATGCCAGGCTCTCCCTGTGCCACCCCCCTGGCAGGGAGGGCAGTGGGGGAGTCCTGGAGCCCCCTAAGTCAACTTAGAGTTGACTTAGGGCTACTCCACGTCTATACTGGCTTAAGTTGACTTTAGAAAGTCAACTTAAGCCGAAAGTCGACTTTAAACGAGGTTTAATAAAGTCGACTTAATTTTCCTTAAGTCAACTTAAGCAGCTTAATGTTCCCTAAGTCGACTTAAGGAAAGTGTAGTGTAGATGCAGAGTAAATTAAGTCGATTTAAGCAATCTTAAGTCGACAATTTACAAGTGTAGATGCACCCAGTGGCTCTCCTCCCCATATGACAGGAAGCTGCCCTTGGCCGGGCCCATCCTGTACTTGCAGGAGCCCGGCCAGAAAAGAGAGGCTGGCTACACCCCAGAACACACCCATTTACATTAGTGATGTCCAAAATATGTATCGATAAGAGTGTATCTGTCCTAGGGCTAGTCCTCACTGATGGCGGCAAATTTGCTGCTGTCACATCAATCTTCCCAATCGACTGATTGGGTCTGGGAAGACCCGCCCAGTCGATCAAGGAGTCGATCGCAGAAGACCACTCCGGCAACTGGAGTAGCACTGAGTCAAAGGGAGGGCATTTCCCTTCCACCCACACTCAAGACGCCACAGTAAGCAGGCAGCCGAAGGGAGAGACGCAAGGTATTTTAGGCATTCTGCGTATCTCCCTTCATCTCCTGTTGAAATCCCGCCACAGCGTAGTCCTGCCCCTAGTGAAATACTTAACACTGACTATTATTCACAGAGGCTGTCGGCTCTTTGGAGCTGAGACATCCTCTTTAGAACTGACGGTGCTTAGCATGGGGCTGGTTATACACACATTGAACAAATTACTAAATAAAATCACTTCACTCAAAACTTCCACTGAAGTCACTGCAGGTTTTGCCTGAGTCAGCCTTATGGGAAGCTGAATAGGGTCCTTAAAGCAAATAGTTTACCTTAAATAGCTGATGACACCAGTAGCCCTGAGGAGAAAGAAACACAACTTATATCAGACAGATATTCCTGCTTCTCTCCCACCACACCAGAAAGCTTCCCCAATTGCAGCGGGAAATAATCCATATAACCACAATCGGATCCTCTTTACCTGCCCTCGGGATTTGCTTGTTAAAAGCAAAATATCACAGCTCCATTACTTTAGTCCTGATTTGTTTTTTTAAGCAGCACAGGAAACAGTTTTTGCTTAATTTATTTAAAGGTGAACTGGAAGGATTTCTTTTTTAAAAAAATTAGGTTTGTGATCGTTTTTCTTTGTTATGTATAAAGAATATTTTTCCATATTGTGTGTTTTGGGGTGGTTGTTTTTTACAGTAAATATCAGGAATGTCAATTTTGGCTTTCCCTGGCTTTGCTGGATTGCCTAGCAGACAACTCTTCAACTAAGATTTTGTTTTCCTCCAAGATATTAGTTTGACATTAGAGAAATTTTAACCAAAATAGACCAAAAAAACCCCAGAGCTTGTGATGAGACATACAAAGCCCACCCTGGGCAACAAGTAGTTAAGGAATTATTTGGGGCCCTGCCAGTCCCACCCCGCCTCACCTGCAGCAAATGTTCCCTCTGGTGGAGCATTTAAAAGAGAAAGAAACGGCTCATTTGGGGGGCATAGCTGGAAAAGAGCAGAACTGCAGCCAACAGTTTCAGCAGTGCAGAGGCAGGTCTGGAGCCTCTGGCACAGATGCCTCGAAAGGGCCCTCCCTGAGGGAAGGGAGGATCCACCCCAGAAATCATCAGAGAAAAGGAAGTATCTCTCCTTCTCTTCCACCAGTGGACACTGATAATCCCCTCCCCATACACCCTCTGTCAGTCACGGACTGCAGCCGTGACCACTAGGCCATGCTTCCCTACCAAACCTCAATGGAGAAGCCATACAAAGTTCTTAACTTTCTGACTCAAGTCCCCTTGCCATCTCGATTGCTCAACTTTCATTTTTAACTCTACATTCTTCCTATCATTGCACCAGTCCTTCAAGAAAGCACTGGTAGAAATTTCCCTACCATCTTTTTTTTAAATACAACGCTTCTTAATATTGCATAAATAAATTACAAGCCCAATTTCTTACATCTTCAAGCAGTTAGCCAGATGTTGCATTGGAAACATTTTGTATACGACCGACACTATGTATTCCTGCACATCAGACGCTGCGGACGACATAATGATGTCAGTAGGACTGAAGATGCTTAGCACTTCAGAAGATAAGGCCCTTCCACAGCAAAAGTGTACAGCACAATTAAAATACAAACATGTTTACTTGTAAACAATGTGTATGTGGCCCCCTTCCAGTACATGTTCCCAATCTATTCATCTGGAAGCCCCAAAGCTATTTTATTTGGTTCCAAAGCTACTCTATTTGGTTCCATAACTTTTTGGTTTTTTTTACATGGCAATTTACCAAATATCAGATGCTTTTGACACCGGTGACTGAGAGATAATTTCTGGGGAGACAAACTCTGGAGACCCATATTTGCTGTACTGCAACGCCGATGGATTTATCTTTTGAGCGAACCCAAAGTCACAGATCTTAATGTCTTCTCTTTCAGGATAAACCATCAGAATATTTGGAGGCTAATGAATCAGAAAATGCAGAGAACATTTATTTGCAAAAGGGCATTCATTTTAGATACATGTAAACCTTTAATATATATTATCTGAATAAAGTACATCGGTGTATAGCACATCAGATATAATGTACAGACATAATGCACAGTGTAAAGTACATCAGATGTAATGGCTAATATAAGGTAGATTTTCTTTTGCGGGTTACCTTAATGTCCAAGTGAAGCACATTGTTGTCATGGAGATATCGGAGTCCTTCCAAAAGTTGTTTAATGTATAATTTGACCTTAAAAATCAAAACCGGTTACAAAACATTTTCATTTGAATTGTACAGTGGGTCAACTTTAAAAGTGCATTCCGGTTTGAAAGGGATCACACCAGTTCCAGAAATATTCCCTGTAAGGAATATGGGGCATACCTCTTGGACTGATAATTAAGGCTGACAGGAAGGCAATTTCGTTTTGTGAAAAGTTTCCAGACTTCAAAAGTTCCTTCCAGTGCAGATTAAAAATGTGACCTTTGGACATTTTTCACAAAAATAAATCAAACCAAACACAACCCATACAAGGGAAAGCCCCAGCCACTCCAGAAGAGCCAATAGCTCAGGGTTAGAGTACTCAGAGAAGGTAACTTCCTCATCTCATATTGGTGCCCTAACTGCTGGTTATTCTGGAGCAGGCTGGACCTTGATTTCCTCTCAAAGTGAAATCCCTTTCTAGACCTGAGAAACTGATACATTTAGTGAAAATTTTTCCAACCAGCTCTAATAGTAACACCTCAAAAAAAAAAAAAAAAAAAAAAGAAAGAAACTTTTTAAGTGGGACTATTTTATGTGAGACTGGTGATGAACCAAACATTAGAACATGGAATTTGGTTACAGTGGCTCAGGGTACGTCTACACAGTTCAGTCAACAGACTTCGGCTAGCAGGGTTCATACTAGCTCTCTAAAAATAGCTTTCAAATTCTGGCTCAGGCTGGAGCTTTGAAGCTCACCGCCCTCCACTCTCATGGCTCCTAAATTTCTCTACCCAGGCTAGCAGGCTTGCCCAGACATGCCCTAAATGGTCCCTTCCACATTGCAGTTCTCCATTTATTAGGGAGTCTGAGCTTTACAAACAGAGATGCCCTTAACAGGGGATATAAACACCCCCAAGATTTAGGGACATTCCAATCTCAATTTTAACATTACGTCTCAGGCCCACCTCTAACATAGTTTGTGTGACCTGCATAGACTAGACAACCATATTTTTAAACAGTGTTAGAAAACCATTTTCTAGATCAGGAACAGATCCTGACATGGATACAATTTTGATACAGATGGGGCTTTAATAGCCAGGTCCAGTCAGAAAATAATTTAGTTTTGCCTTGTCATAATTTTATAGTTTTATCTGATGCTTATATAGTTTTATAGTTTATAGTTTTATCTGATGCGTCCTCTGAGACCTGAGAAAAATAAAAGTAGCTAATGAATTGACAGAGCCTTGTGTTCCAAACCAAGACAGACTACGGACTCTTATTTTTTGATCTAGAAGTAAGTGGAAAAAATTCATAGGACCACATCCCATTTCTTGGCTTGGGGAGCAAAAGGAGGTGAAGAAAGATATAATCACTAGTGAATAAGAAATTACTACACAAGTCAAAACACATGGAAGTTACGTGATAGATGCTGTGGTATGGGAAAATGGTAGCATTACGGAGACAATAGATTCTTGGGTCTAACAAGGAAATATGAAATTTGGCCGAGCACATGTTTATCAAAAGATCCATTGGCTTTTATTTTATTCCTTTGAGAAGCTGTCACTGGGAAAGAAAGTTTCAGGAGGGGCACTTAAAGAATTCATTTTGATTTTATGACTACCCCATGTTTCTGAGATATTTCCTCTACTTAAAATGGGGAAGGACAACAGAGTCCTGTGGCACTTTTAAAGACTAACAGATTTATTTATCTCAATTACAAGCTATTAGAAGAACTATCCAAGATGATGACACAGCTAAACTGGTGGCTGACCTCTGTGACTTTGTACTCACCCACAACCATTTCAGATTTGAAGATAATTTATACCTTTAAGTCAGTGGCACTGCCATGGGTACCCGCATGGCCCCACAATATGCCAACATCTTTATGGCCGATTTAGAACAATGTTTCCTCACGTCTCATCCCAAGGCACCTCTACTTTACCTACGCTATATTGATGACATCTTCATCATCTGGACCCATGGTAAAGATGCCCTTGAAGATTTCCATAGAGATTTCAACAATTTCCACAACACAATCAAACTTAGCCTGGAACACAAGAGATCCACTTTCTGGACACTACAGTGCAAATTAGCGATGGGCACATAAAGACCTCCCTATACCGCAAACCTACTGATCGGTATAGTTACCTACATCCCTCGAGCTTTCGTCCTCGACACACCACACGATCCATTGTGTACAGTCAAGCCCTAAGATATAACCGCATTTGCTCTGACCCTTTAGTCAGAGACAGACACCTTCAAGATCTCTACCAGGCATTCTTAAAACTACAGTACCCACCCGCAGAAGTGAAGAAACAATTTGACAGAGCCAGACGGGTACCCAGAAGTCAACTACTGCAGGAGAAGCCCATGAAAAACAACAACAGAACGCCACTGGTCACCACCTACAACCCCCAAGCCAGACCTCTTCAACACATCATCAAAGATCTATAGCCTATTTTACAAGATGATCCCTCACTCTCTCAAGCCTTAGGAGACAGACCTCTCCTTGCTTTCAGACAGCCCCCTAACCTTAAAAGGATACTTACCAGCAACTACAGATCATACAACAGAAACACTAAAGCAGGAACATATCCCTGCAACAGACCACGCTGCCAACTTTGCCCTCATATCTACACTGATGACACCATCACAGGGCCTAATCAAGCCACCTACTCCATCAAGGGCTCATTCACCTGCTCATCCACCAATGTGATTTATGCCATCATGTGCCAGAAATGCCCCTCTGCTTATATATTGGACAAACAGGACAGTCTCTGCGCCAAAGAATAAATGGACACAAATCTGACATCAGAAATTGCAACACTACAAAACCAATAGGGGAACACTTCAATCTCCCTGCTCACTCCCTTGACGACTTGTTAATAACTGTGTTGAAACAGATGAATAACAAATCACAGCTTCAAAGAGAGACTGCAGAACTCGAACTTATATGCAAATTTGACTCAGTTGTCTTGGGGTTAAACAGGGACTATGGATTTTTCTCTCATTACAACAAGTGATTTGACCTCACCCTCTTCTATGTGCTGTTCTCCAGTGTTTGAATCTTAACACCTATTTTGATTTGCTGTTACAGCCTGATCTGATCCTATGTCATACACTCCCCTGCATTTAATTTCCTCCCATTCTGTAACTTTCCCATCTTCAAAGCGTCTGACGAAGTGGGATTTTCTCCCACGAAAGCTCATGCGATAAATAAATCTGTTAGTCTTTAAAAGTGCCACAGGACTCTGTTGTCTTTCTACAATAGATTAACACGGCTACCCCTTTGGAATTTAAAATGGGAACTACATCTAAAACGGCCATAGTCTATAGAAGCAGAAGGGCTTTTGGAGTGCCTTCCAACTCTGAAATTTTAATATGACAAGAAATTGGTACCTCAGCTTCAGTCACAACACTCTTCCTGAATAAACGGTCCAAGAGCTCCTCATTGGAGCATCTAGCAATGACATTAAGGAAAACTAAAGCCATTGGTTTAATGTTGTAATTTAGTAGCATGCTGCAATAAATACAATCTTTGGTATAGAAGAATGGTTCCCAGCAGGCAGCCTATCCCTGGTGATGCAGGCAGCATATCCTCTCTCTCTCTTCCAGATGGTTGTCTTGCGTCTTGATAAAAAGCTTAAATCCAGAAGGATCCAGGGAAGTCCTCCTTGGGGAAGTGTTCAACTTGGTTGCTGAAAATCTTTACTCCTTAAAAATTAAATTAAACCTATGGAATTAACAAGGTGCTTTGTGCTACAACTTTCCCTCTAGTCACGTTGGCTGGTTGTTCCTCACCATCTTTCCAAGACCACTGGCATAATATCCATTTAGACGATAACCTTGTTGGGGCAGAGACTCAGCTTTCATACCCTTCAGTAAAGTGCTTTGGTGCTACATAACCAATCAGTGTGAGAAATATATATCTAAAAGGACTTTTTCTATTGTGCATCCATCTATCCATGGCACTTATCTGGTCCCTATTCCCATAGTATATGAGCTCCCTGCAACATTTAATAGGTTTATATTGTGCTCCTGAGAATATTTTTATGGTTATTGATTTATTCGTATGGGTTTCCTTTAACTGAAATTTCCCAGCATAGTTTGAGAAAAAGAAGGGAAGAAAAGGATACAGCTCCAAAACCAGAACCAAGGTTTTCCTTGTTTCAAATTCATCCAGCAGCCGGGTGATTTTATCGTGGGAAAGCGTAGCTAGGATATCCCTCTCTTGATAGGACTGGGTTCTCGTTTTGCTACGCAGAGGTATGAACTTGGCCGCACAGGATACTCTGTTCCCTTTGTGCACGACCCGTTTCACAAAGCTAAAAGAGCCCCTGTATATAATAAAAAAACAGACCACACAGATATTTTGCCCCAAGTCCTCCTGCATGGCAGATTCACAATGCTTTCATTCAGCTTCTACACCCATGCAAGCCTTCCTCTCGAAGCCTTCCCTCCACGTTCACTTTAAATTTAGTCTAATTTAATTATCTGACCTTATTGTGTGAGAGATCATGTCTCCCTCTACTGATGGGCATTTGCTGACAGCTAACAGTTGCACCTTTGGCTCCTGTGTTAGGGGCATGAGCTGAAGGCCCCAGGTTCGCTCAGAATGGGCAGACATGGCAACTGCATGTGCTCATCCATGGTCTCTCACATCAAGATAATGCCAAAATAACATATTTGGGGCAAAAGTCTCCTCTCCGTTACCTCCGTTCAGGCCTGCTGAACTCACCAAGGTTGCACAAGTGGAAAAGCAAGTCAGTGGAATTGTGTAGGTGTAACCAAAGGCAGAATATGGCCTGTCAAAGCTGTTTGCTCTACACCATACTTCACCCCACCCTGGGTGCATTCTGAGATTGTTTTCTCATCTCTTCCCCCCTTTACTAAAGATCTCAGGGAACGCCCTGCACACCGGTAGTGGGAGAAACATTCTATCAAGTGCTATGTGATAATGGTTTCAAAACTTACAAAACTGAGCACATTTCTGCCCTCCGTTACTAGGTTAGAAACACACGGAAGTCAATGGTATTCTAGTGAGATCCCATGCAGTTGTTGCTTAGAAGTGAAGGAAGACTGTGGACCACTGAACTTATGCTGCATTTGTGGAAACCACTGAGGTCCCACAATGTCAATGTCATGGAATGAAATCCTGACCCCATTGAAGTCAATGGGAGTTTTGTCATGGACTTCAATGGGACCAGCATTCCAGCCATGGCTTTTACCGTAGTAATGACTATACGTCAAAGTGGGGGGGGAAAGAAAAGGTGGATCAGATTAATTCTGCATGTAAGGGGGCTCAGCAAGCAAAGAAAGTCAGGGAGAGCTCTGTTTTCTGGATGCTTCATTTTTTTAAAAAAGAATGAATAAAATAAGATGTGAAAAATGAAATAGGTGATAGCCTGGGGTGTTGTGAGTGGACAGGAAGCACCTTCCCTATCAGAAGACTGGTATTAATACTGCTTCCTGAACTGGCTATGGACAATGTGGGATGGCAACTCTCTTGCCTCCTTTTCCCATGAAGGAAAGCTGTCCCCTCCTGTTTCCACAAGACTCCATGGGGAGTGGGAGACCAAGACTGTTACTAAGCTGGCACACTTCCACTGCAACATAATGTGTCCTCCTTTTTTATTGCATATGTCCATCAACCTCCATGTTTTGGAGACCCTCCTCCTGGTCAAGTGAGGGATACAAGTTCTTCTCAGGTGCAGCAGCTTGTTCCATGCTCTGAACAGTGAGCAGGGATCGAGAGTCCCTTTTTCAGAGTTTGTGGAGCATCCCGATTCGAGTCAAATAGTTCTCTACATATTGAAAGAGATCAAATAGGCATTTCTACATTCCCCTGTCAGGACATTTGAAAAGTGGAAAGTCGCACTTACCTTCCTATCTCCTGCTTCACCTCATAGAAGGAATGGAGTTTTCTTCTTGAACTCTGTTTCTTTGCCACTTGGTCTTTCTTATCTTTGGCAACCAAAGAAAAAGTTAGTGGCAATATTAAGACAATGCAGCCATGATACAAAATGCAAAACTCTCCTGCTGGCAATGTTCTGTGGGAAATAACATCCATTTTCTAAGCATCTGTTTAGAATTAGGCACACAGGGTTACTAAAGGGGTTGGGCACCATGAACACAGAGAATCAGATCCTCAGCTGGTGTAAATCAGCATATCGAGACAAAGCGCCACAAACTAATCCCAGCATGGCTCCAGTGAGCAACTTGCTAAGCACCCTGGAGCACACCCCCAGAAGCTCAAGTGTCAGACACAAGTCAGTGCACCACAATTGTGGAGGAGCTACTCGGCTCTAGGGCATGTAAACCAATGTGGTGTGCACACTTGCAGGCAAGCATGGGAAGAATAGATTTGCATGTAGGGGTGTCCGGACATGGGTATGTTATACAGTGTAGAGCCTAAAGAACGTGGAGCTGAGCCAACTAAACCATCTGAGGATCTGGCACTGACTTTTTAATGGCATCCCCTATGCAAGTTATTTGAACTTTAACGGTTGAATCTTGTTGCAAATATCAGCTCAAAATGAAGTATTTGTGCCTTTCCTTCTGCCCTTAAATACGACTGGTTTGTACTGCACCATGAAAACAGTCTTCTTCCAACTGATTCTTGTTCCACACAGTTTCTGTGCATTTCAGTAACCAACCCGTGCTGACAAACAGACATATAAAACATGTACTGACAAGCAGACATACAAAACAACATTCCAGTCATGCTGATTTGACCAGGAACTATCAGGAGGAAGAACCAAGCAGTTTGGAAGGAGCTCATTTCTAGCCCAAGAACCACCAGATGAAAAAGAAAAATGTGACTCATCCGTATATGTAGGTCAACAGAGCATTTTTCCTGATACTTGATGCAACAGAGCATAAAAAATGCATGAAATACTGAAGCTGAACAAGAGTTCTGGTTCCAAATACAAAAGACACACAAATGTTGCAGATTGGAATAGCTAAGGACCCAACACATCAGATCTAAGAAATGAAGTTACCTGCATGAACAACAAGCTCTGCTTTGCACAAGACCTCCCCTCCTGCATTTCTGGCAATGCAGGTATAGATCCCACCATCTTCTGGGGCAGCATTGTCCAGGATCAAAGAGTATGTTGTGCCCTCTTTCAACTGATGGATCCTGTGGCTGTCAGTCAACAAGAAATTATCCTGGAAGAATGAGACACTACTTCAGTGTGAAAGTACAAGGAGAAATTTGAGCTTTGAGCAGGGGGTTGGACTAGGTGAACTCCTGATATTCTATGGTTCTAAAGAGGTACTGGTACAATGCAAGGATTTAGATCAGTGATACTCAGACCTCAGTGTCCAGGAGCCAAATTAGTGATCAACTTTACACAAAAGACCCACAATAGTATGAATTCATTGAATCATTAACGCGCGCACGCGCTCTCTCTCTCTCTCTCTCATTCTCACATCAAATAAGTTAATAGCAATTCAAGTTGATAACTTAATTGGTTAATAACATAGTAAAAACATCCCAGTTGGTTAATAATTAAATCACGCAGGTTATGTCTACACTTGCAAGTTAGATTGACTTAAGGAGGCTTAAGTTGACCTAACTGAGTCCCTGTCCACTCCAGGCTTTCATTAAGTCGATTTAAGGGCTTCCTAAAGTTGGCTTATTAACTACCACTGTTTAGGTTGACCTAATGGTGAAGTCAATTTGTCAAGTTGACCTAAAACTGGTGTGGACGCCCTAGGTCGACTTAGTTCCCTTCTTCTACCAGTGACTCACAGCTTCCTGGCAAGAAGGCAGCTGTGGCTGCCCTCTCCCTGCTGTGGCTGCCCTCTTGATGGGACTGATGTGGGTTCCAAGGAGAAGGGAGCTCCCACTCCCTTCTGCCAGGGACCCATGGGTCCTTTGTCCCCAGGAGTCCCTGGGGGCTGGGAGCTGTGGTTCTCCATTGACTTCAGTCTAGCGTAGACTCTGTAAATCAACTTAACAAGGTCGACTTTTTGTTGACTTAAGTCGACCTTGTTAAGTCGACTTAACAGAGTCAACTTAGCATTTTAGGTGTAGACATAGCCACAGCGTTTTAATACAATGTTCTACAAAGAGATGCAGAAGATACATTAAAGAGCTACTTGCAGTCTGTGAGTGTCAGTCTGAGGATCACTGATTTAGATAGAACAACAGTAGTTTTAGCTTAAATGGAGATCTACTGTGTGCTTAGACTATAGAAGTTGCTTTTATTCCAGAGAAAAATTTCTATGTCCTGGTACTTCTGCTCTGTTTTCAACAATAACTGGGTAACAATTATAATAACCAGTGCAGAAAAAATAAGAAGGAACTCAAGCCTTTGCCTAAAACCTAAATCTGAAGATTTTGTTTTTTAAATTCCCAGCCACTCCATTTCAGCCAAGACCAGAAGAAATACCACCAAAAAGTGGAGCTCTCAATATTTTCAATATTCATTACCAAGTAGTAATGGAAGCCTCACAATACAGGTTTTTCTTGTGAGATTTCCAGCTCAGTTTGAAGACCCAAGAAGTCTGGGTAATCAGGGGGTCAGTGGTTAGTGTAGAGGATTAGGAACCAAGACTCCTGAGTCTTATATTTCTGATTCTGACACTATCTTCCTTGGGCAAACCTTTTATTCTCTCTGTGTCTATTTTCCCATCTGTAATGTAGGGATTCTTTTACCTGATTCACAAGGGTGCTGTATGGCTTAATTAATATTGTGAAAGTTCTGGAGATCCCCAGGCAAAGGGTGCAAGAAATATGTAAATCATTATCATCAACACAGTATTAGCGCAGTAAGGATCTGCTGTTCGGCGAAGGTCTTCCCGAAGCCCATCAACCATAGTCTAGCCATGTTGGCTGTATCTCCATGTATCATTCTGAGTTAATGTCAATGACATTTATGAACCCGTTTTCTCACTGACAGGAGCTAGGAAGAGACTTTTCTCATGGCCAAGGTTATTCCATAATTGTCCACCATCATGTGTCTTGCACCTTCCCCTGAAGCAGCTGTTCTAGATTAGATGGAACTCTGGCTTGACCCAGTCTGGCAATTCTTATGTTCCTGTATTTGTATTATTCTTTACTCAACTTTACAATCATAAGTTTTAACCTTGGAGGTTCATTATTTTTTTGCTTGCAAACAAGATCAGCCATTCTCAGCCCACTGATAAATACAGGCTATTGAGCCCCTTATGGCTGAGAAAAAAGCACCTGTAGCTAATTGTTTTCCAACTTCTATATTAGTTGTTAATTTTTCCATACCCCATTCCTTTATGTGGCACTCAACCATTAAAGGAAACATCTTCTACCTACCTTATACCATGTAATAGTAGGCTGGGGATTTCCTTCAATAATGGCATGAAATTTGGCAAGCTCCCCAGATTGAACCTGCACATCCTCAATAGTCACTTGCATATATGGCGGGCCTAGAGAGACAAAACGATTTACGTTGCTTTTAAGAGAGTTCAGCTATGTTAAAAACAAGTTGATGATAATGAATGGGGGTTAGAGTTACATTTTGTGAACTACTCAAAAGGTATTTCCAGTATTGCCGACAATTTTAGATGTTCAAAAATTATAAGCCAGGTGCCCAAAATCATGAGATCATGTCTTAAAAACCACGAGATTTTAAAAAATAACACAGCTGCACTTCTTTTTATTGGCTTTTGACCCTTTGGGGCTCCAAGTTTTTAGATCATCTGAGGTGCAACTTTAAGAAAACCAACCAATATTGCAATAAATTTACAATTGACGGCATCACAGGATTTCTGAGGCTACTTGTGGCGGTTGATCTAGCCCTAGACTTGTGTTGGGGTGGGGAGAATTAAGTGATATGGAGAGATCCCAAAGAGTTTCTTTTTAATACTGGAGAGCAGGGAGTTCTATGGCCACATCACAATCCAGAGTGAGATTAGGGACCTGCAGTGTTTTATATGCCGCCAACCTATCTGTTCACCTACTGAGAGTCCATGCCTTCTGACCACCCAGTTCCCATCTGTGTCTCCATCTGATGTGACTCAGCATCCCTTCTCCAGTGCTTCTCACATCCTGTATCTCATATTGGGCATCAATATCCTGGACTTTACCTACCCCTGGGTATTTTGGTAGATCTGGAATGTTTTGATAGGGGGTTCTTTGCAGTCTGGTGAAAGAGACTCAGATCTAAATTTCTTTTCACTATCCTAGAGAACTATCACTGCCATCACAGGGTGATTTTGGCCACTTCAAACTGGTGAGAGAATTGTGGTGGTAGCCCTTAGAAAAACTGCTCATCAGTTGTGTCTTTAAGTATCTTATTTAATTGGTTTTTCCTGTTCTGAATGATTGGCCAGCATGCATCAAAATAACATTTAACCAGTGTATTAATGTTAGCGCAGCCAACTCTCCTTTTAAGGCCATTGTATACTAAAGCCGACCTCCTTTCCTTTGTGCTTCCACCAAGACATTCTGCTGTTGTTTGCACACAGGCAGCACCACTGTTTCAGTTGGGTTGCAGAATTAAGTGAGACTAGAAAGTGGATCTACTGTAATTGTTTCTCTTTGTTTGAAGAACAGTGACTACTAAAAACCACGAACACCTCAAAGAATATTCCTTCACAGAGGCAACCTAAGGAGCAAACGATGAAATGACCATGGCAACGGAAACAGAAGGGTAAAGTGGTGAAATTTCTTACTTGCTGCAGTCTTCTCTTCTGTCTTATAAACACAGGTTCTTTCTGTGGTCTCAATATAAATTTGACTCTGGACGTCCCAGACCACGTCTGCCCCTCCTCTTCTATGCCAGTCTGCTCCGTCTGTGACAGCTGATGTTCTTTTCACAGAAACCAAGAAGCATAGCCATTACACAGACATCTTTCACCTCAAACAATAGTAAGCAGGACCCACAACGCAACTTAAACAGACCGGACCACCATTGCCTGACACTCACTAAGGCTATGTCTACACTAGAAAAGTTAAGTCGACTTTATTAAGTCAACTTAACAAAAGTCGACAACTTTTCTAGTGTAGACATAGCCCCTTTTCGACCTTCAGTCGACTTAATACTTTAAGTCGACTTAAGGTGGATTTAGGCGCTAATCCCTGTCCACACTGGCTTAAGTCGAACTAATAAACGGGTGTTATTAAGTCGACTTAACTTTCCCTTAAGTCGAGTTAAGGAAAGCCCAGTATGGATGCGGAGTAGTTTAAGTCATTTTAAGCCTCCTTAAGTCGACTTAATTTGTAAGTGTAGACACACCCTAACTGTCTGCTAAGTATGCCAAGCTAAAAAACATCCCCACCAGCTGGAGTATAGAACAACAGTAATTATATCCTTGTGTTGCGACTACTATTCATTGAGCATAGGCATTTTAAGATATAAATTATGGCAGATAAAAACCCTGCTTTGTTTTGTCCTTGGCTCAAACATAATCAGCTATAGCATAAATGTATTTAGAAACTCTAGCTGTGTTGTTTTCTCTGTGACGTGCACTCATGTCTCCAAATACAGGCAATAAATTTCACACACATGAAAAGTCAGAGATCATACAGCCATTTAGGATTATATCCTACTGTTGTTCTGGGTGTTTAATGATCAGGGAGTTGAATATTTATTTAAAACCAGTGCCAGGATCATTTTGATTTCGGGACTTAATTACGCTCTAAGTAATGCATCTCTCCACTCTCCTCTGTCTTATTTATATATGACATATATGCATTTCACTTTTTCTAATAACTGCTGTATAGCGTTATCTTTAGAGACAGGTAATAGTAATGGAGGATTTAATTATTAGAAATATAGAGTATTGGGTTTGTGATGACCAGGAGAACCACATGGTGAATTGCTTGTTGGATGTGAATACTGGGAATCTCTCAAGACATCTGGATAGGTGTATGTGCATTTCTGAGGAGACTGGCAGTCGTGGTTCCTGTAGGTACCGATGGCACTGGGCAACGTAGGAGGAGAGGTCCTGGAGGCCAAATGTAGACTTAAGTAAGAGTTTAAAATCCAGGACCTTGGTGGTTTCATTCTCTCAAATGCTTCCAGTTCCATGTGCAGGGCCATGGACAGGCAGAGGCCCAAGGCTTCAATGCATGGATGAGACAGTGGAGTTGGGAGAAGGGGTTTAGTTTTATTAGAAATTGGGGAACATTTTGGGAAAAGACGAACTTACACAGGAAGGATGGGCTCACCTAAATCAAAACAGAACCATGTTACTGGCATGTAAAATTAAAAAGGTCTGTCATGGGATGCACATCCATGCACCCCTGGGTTATGATCTATGTAACTTTTCTGTTCACTTTTGCAATGTAATTGTGTGGTTTGATGCCAAATGTGCCATGCAAGGTTTCTTTAGGATTGCTTATAATGCATTCTACGTAATTGACAGAGAACGATCATCTTTTGAGCAACTCCAAGAAACTCGGCCTATCCACATGGCCAGGAGGGCCTAAGTTGGCTGAACATCACCAACAGTCAGTCGTGTGGAGTGAAGAATGAAGAAAAAAGACTAAAGAATAATCTTGGAATAGTGTTAGTAGATTAGCATGTGTTTTATACCTTTTATTTACTTGTGGATTAAATGATTGTTCATTGATTTGCTTTATACTCACTTAAAATCATATTCTAATGAATACACTAGTATTTGTTTTACCTAAAGCTGTGTGGACTTTACAGGGTGTGAATGAGTGAGGCTGGGCCTATCCATTTCAACGTCAAATGGACGGACAAGGATCTAGGAGTCTATGGTGACTGGGGAAGGGCCCTGATCCCTGTAGAATGGAAGTTCCTGATGTGGTATCTGGGGCTGAAGGTGCTCACTTGGGGACCATCCCCTAGATGGCGAGAGGGTGCACACCCACTTCCTGGGACCGATTACATGCATGAGACTTGTGCGGATTGACTCAGGAGTGAGTGGTCGCCTGGCAAAGCAGGGTAAGTCGGGGTTCAGAAGTGGAGATCAGGAGCTCACAGCAGCACACTGGACCAGATCTTGGGAGGACACCATCACAAGGTCACACAAGAATTTTTAAACAGAGGGCTGGGGCAAGACTGACAGGTCTGGAGAAGCTCATGGTTCGGACAGAGATGTCCCTTGGGGAAGATTTATAAAAGAGGGTTCTCTAATACCAGGTACTCAAGTTCACTCCTCTTAGAATTTAAAAATCTAGCATTTGTAAAAAAGCATTTAAAAAGGTGTCAGTATTGATCTGTCTGCCTTCATGCGATGTAATTAAATGAGACTCTTTTTCACTAAATTTTCTCTTCAATTCCTGCCTATACTTTATCAACTTCTATCCTTGGTACAGGTAGGAACTGAAGAGAAACAGTTATGTGAAAAAGAGTCCTATTCAATTACATCACATGAAGGCAGACAACTAAATAAAGACAAATTTTATAAGTGCTTGTTTGCAAAAGCTAGCTGTTTAAATACTAAGGGCTACTCTTCACTGCCGTCAGATCGCTCTTCCAAATTGACTGATCGGGTCTGTGAAGACCAGCTCAGCTGATCGGGAAGTCGCTCTATTAAGACCCTAGGTAACAGGAGTAGCGCTGAGTCAAAGGGAGGGCATTACCCTTCGACTCAGTGCACTGAAGACACCATGGTAAGCAGTTGAAGGGAGATATACAAGATATTTTAAGTACTTTGCATATCACCCTTCGAATGCCACTGAAATCCCACTGCTCTGTAGACCTGCCCTGAGATGGAGGAACCTGATATATGCCTGATATAGACCGATGATACTGATATAACAGGCATCACAGAAACTTGGTGGAAGGATGATAATCAATGGGACACAGTAATACCAGGGTACAAAATATATAAGAATGACAGGGCAGGTTGCACTGATGGTGACTGGTACTATATTAGAAAAAACAACTGCCAAATATAGTAAAAATATTCAATGAATCAACTGTGACACAGAATCTCTATGGATAGAAATTCCAAGTGTGAATAATAAGGGTATGGCAGTAGAAATATACTACCATGCACCTGACCAAGATTGGTGACGGTTCTTACGAAATGCTCAGGGTGATTAGGGAAGCTACAAAACCAGAAAACCCAATAATAATGGGAGATTTCAACTATCCTCATATTGACTTGATACATGTCACCTCAGGATGGAATGCTGAGATACTAATTCTAGACTCCATTAATGAGTGTCTCTTGAAGCAGCTAGACCTGGAACCCACAAGGGGACAGGCAATTCTTGATTTAATCCTAAGCAGAGCACAGAAATAGTTAACTTCAGAAAAGGAAACTACGCAAAAATGAGAAAGCCAATTAAAGGGAAACTAAAAGGAGCAGTCGCATGAGTAAAGTGCCTACAAGCTGCAGGACATTATTTTAAAATGCCATAATAGAGGCTCAGTCTAAATGTATATCCCAAATGAAAACAAAACAAAACAGTAAGAAGACCATGTTTAACCAAGAGAGTAAAAGAAGTGATTAGAGGCAAAAAGTCATCCTTTAAAATCCGGAAGTCAAATCCTACTGAAAAAAATAGAAAGGAGGATAACTCTGGCAAGTCAAATATAAAAATCTAATTAGGCAGATCAAAAAAGAATTTGAAGAGCAACTACCGAAAGACAGAATAATTATACAGCAATATTTTTTTTAAGTACATTAGATGCCGGAATCCTGTCAAACAATCAGTGGGCCCATTGGATGATCAAGGGAGACTTGGCCTTTGAAGAGAAGCTAAATGAATTCTTTGCATCAGTTTTCATTGCAGAGGATATGTGGGAGATGCCCACACCTGAGCCATTTGTTTTAGGTGACAAATCTGAGGAATGGTCCCAGATTGAGGTGTCAGAGGAAGTGTTGGAACAAATGGATTAATTAAATAGTAAAAAGTCACAAGGACTAGATAGTATTCATGCAAGACTTCTGCAATTTCATATTTTTGTTCCTTCAGAACCACTAACCACAGTATGTAACTTAAGCTTAAATCAGCCCTTGTATCAGACAATTACACGATAGCTGATTTTAAAAAAAGACTCCAGAGGCGATCCTAGCAATTACATGCCAGTAAATCTAACTTTGATACTTAGCAAATTGGTTGAAATTATAGAAAAGAACAGAATTATCTGACTCATAGAGTAACACTGATGGGGAAGAGTCAAAACAGCTTTTGTAAAGGGAAATCATGTCTTACCAATCTATTAGAATTATTTCAAGCAATCAGCATATATGTGGACAAGGGTGATCCAGTGGATATTTAGACTTTCAGAAAACCTTAGAAAAGATCCCTTACCAAATGTTCTTAAGCAAAATAACAGTCATGGGATGAGAGGGCAGGTCCTCTCATGGATCAATAACTGATTAAAAGACAACAAACAAAAAGTGGGAATAAATGGTCGGGTTTTAGAATGGAGGAAGGTAAATAGTGAGGTCCCAAAAGGATCTGTACTGGGACCTGTGCTACAGATACAAAAATATACGATAGTTAAGTCCAAAAGTGATTGAGAAGCGTTACAAAGGAATCTCACTAAATTGGGTGGCTGCGCTACAAAATAGCAGGTGAAATTCAATGTTCATACATGCCAACTATGTATACAAAATAATGGGTTCTAAATTAATGGTTACCCCTCAAGAAAGATCACATTATCTTTGGAGAATTTTCTGAAAACCATTCTATGTGCAGCAGCAGTCAAAAAGCTAACAACATGTGAGGAATTATTAGGAAAGGGATAGATTATAAAACAGAAAATATCATAGTGCCACTATACAAATCCATTGTGTACCCACACCTAAAATAATGTGTGCAGTTCTGGTTGTCCCATCTCAAAAAAGATATATACTAATTGGAAAAGGTCCAAAGAATGGCAACAAAAATGATTACAGGTATGGAACAACTTCTATATGAAAAGAGATTAAAAAGACTAGGACTGTTCATTTTAGAAAAGAGACAAATCAGGATAGAGGGGGATATAACAAAGGTCTATAGAATTATGAAAAGTGTGGAGAAAGGAAAAAAGGAAGCGTTATTTATTCCTACACATGAACCAGGGATCACCAGATGAAATCAATAGACAGCAGTTTTAAATCAAACAAAAGGAAGTTACTTCTTCACACAATGCACTATCAACCAGTGGCACTTGTTGCCAGGGGATATTGTGAAGGCCAAAAGTATAACTGGGTTAAAAATAGAATGAGATAAGCTCATGGAGGATAGGGCCATCAATGTCTATAAGCAAAGATGGTCAGAGAAACAAGCCATTCCTCTGGATGTCCATAAATATCTGATGACTAGAAATTGGGATTGGACAACAGGGGGTGGATCATTTGATAATTGCCTTGTTCTGTTCATTTCCTGAGAAGCACCTGTCATTGGCCACTGTCAGAAGACAAGATGCTGAGTTGGACTGACCATTGGTCTGACCTAATATGGACATTCTTGTGTTAAATCTACTCAAGTCAGTTCAAGCCACTAGCTATAACATTAGAGAACTGGACACAGGAGAGCTCTTTCTAGGACAAAGACACATTCAGATTTCCATTCAATGGCCTGAGCATCATGAGGTTTATGCTTACTTGATAATGGGAATAGTGCGTTCCTGAACTCCTGCATCTCCAGCAGGGGTGTCTTTTTGGGAAGCTGATGGGGTTGGCTTTGTTTCACTCACTTTCTCTTCCAGAATTTTCCCAGTGCTGTCTCGCTCTTCATCTGACAGTGAAAACAGGACCTATTAGACTAGTTACATAGGACAGCATGGCTGAAATCAAGGTGCAGTTTTGAGATCAGTTTCTGTTGTAAGTTCCAGCAGAACAGCCCATCTGAACTCAGTGGGATTCAATCATTGAAACTAAAGGAGAATTTGGCCCTTTTCAGAGGACTATGTGAAACAAAGTGTTCTGAATTAAATAAAAATGACCAATGTTAGAATATGGCTATCTGGGCAAAAGAATCAGGATTTGTGTTGCGAGGAAAGAGACAGGCATGAATAGGAAAGGTACGAAGAAAATTGAATAGAAAGAAAAAAACCCCAGGATGTGTCAAGTAAACCATTTGATCGGTGATATACATTAAAGGACATGGTTAGCTGAGTTTATCCTCCATCTTAATTTAATGAAAATGGTAAATTTTGGCTCTATTGATAAATTTCACGGTTTCTATTATTAAGGTACATGAACAATTACTAGAGTCCTGTGGCACTTTTGAAGACTAACAAATTTATTTTTCACATGAGCTTTCGCGGGCGAAGTCCCACTTTGCCAGATGCCAGACTGGAGAAAACTTACATTGAAAAAAACTTACAATATAGGAGGGGAGATAAAATCCTGTGATTATGTTTGATTGCATCAGGTCAGATTACTACAGCAAATCAAAAAAGTTGTATAGATTCAAACACAACATAGAATGTGGTGAGGCTGAGAGAGGTTAACTCTAGATCAAGGCTTCAAAGAGAGACTTCAGAGTTAGAATTCATACCCTAATTCGACACTGTCAGGTTGGGTCTGAATAAGGACTTGAACTGGCTTTCCCACGGCAAACATTAGATTCTAAAAGTGCCACAGGTTTCCTTTGTTTTTCATTATTAACAGTGATTCTCACCTCTCTCAGCCTCACCACTTTCTGATATGTTGTTGTTTGATTCACTGTAGTAATCTGATCTGATGCAGTGAAACAGTCACAGGATTTATCTTCCCCTCCCATATTGTACTTTTTTTTCAGTGCAAGTTCTCTCCATTCTGGCATCTGATGAAGTGGGACTTTGCCCACAAAAGCTTGTGTGAAAAATAAATTTGTTAGTCTCTAACTAACAAAGTGCCACAGGATTCCTTGTTTGTTCTGATGAACTACACTAACTCAGCTACCCCTCTGGAACTTGTCAATTACTGGAGTGATTGTCAACTTACTCACACTGGTGCAAATCAGAAGTAGCTCCAATGAAGTCAATAGGGCTTTATTGATGTAAAACCAGTGGAAGGGAGATCAAAATCAGGCCAGACTAGGTGTTGCTACTTTAAAGAGAACCTAATTCTGATCTCACGCCTTTTACACTAGTATAACTCCATTGACTTCACTGTACATTCTTATTTACACTGCTGTGAGTGGGCACAGACTCAAGACCAGAATCTCTTTTCCAGAAATACTATGAAATGAAAAGACGAGTGGGTTTTTAATCAAGGTGTTTCCTCCAAAATGGGATTGAGATTCTATTTTACCAAGAACTCATCATCCTGTAACACCAGGATTGCCTTTTAGGATGAAGAGCACCATCTCCTGTGCACTGGAAGTGTGAGAAGCGCAAAGTAAGAAAAGCAATGTCCCCAACTGAAAGGTTATTCGTTGATAGGGTGGTTGGGAGATCATTAGCGAAGGCTTGTATTGGAAAGGAAAGTAACTCCTCCTAGTAAGCTAATTGAGCAGCTTCACTAGAGAGCCCTGTTATACAATGAAGACCGTTCACAGTGGAGTAGGGATTTCACTCAATGCTTTCTTACCACCAGTTCTGTTGAAATATTTGCCTTCTTGTTCTTATTCAAAAGCAAGTGATCAAAGGGACACGTCAAGATAATAAACAACTATTTTTAAAAGAATACATACCCATGTTAATGACGTATGAAGTCACTGAAAGTGAAAGAACTTCAAAAATACCTAATTTACTCCTCTCTCCCACCAACCCCACATGTGTAGGCTCCCGGTTTCCTGTTTTGCACTTCCCTCAGGTACTGTCAAGGAACTAAACTACTTTCTTTCACTTTCTACTTATAGTCATTTTCTGGGTTTCACTTACCAGCAGAATGCTACTGTTTTGGGTTTTCAACATTGCAGAAAAAAGGCTCTGAATAAAAAGCACCTAAATATTGTCATGTAATTTATTTACTTCGCTTAAGTCCATGAAACGTTTGCATTCTCATTATGATGTGTAACAAAACAATTCTTTAACAAAATCAAGATTGGGGAGCCAAAAGCTACTTGACAGTGTCCTTTTAAGATCACCTTGGATTAAAAACATTTATCATGACTCAACACAAAATGACAAGTTAGACAAAATGGTTCTCTAGTTATTACGGCTGTCAGAAAAGATGAAGAATGAAAGGGCGATAGTGTACACCCGTCCCTTCACAAGATTTAAGAAGTGAAATGTATTTACCAATTTGTAAAAGTAAAACAACAGTAACACAAACATGAAAGCTTCTGTTCTCTTTGCAAGACATACATTGGCACTAGTTGAACAGGGCGTTATTTTTGAATCAAGAAGAAAATGTCCAAGATTCTATTAAGGCTACAATGCCAGTCAAATCAAATGAATGTTAATACCCTTATAGCCTACAAAGTCTGCAGCATTTAGCCAAGGGAATGTCAAGTAGGAAGGCCTGACTCACCATGTTGTTCATGACACGCAGTAAAAAGATACAAACAACATATTCATGGTCTAAAATTCAAGATGATACCCCAAACATGGAACCATTCTCCATCTATGAACTTTGGGGGCATACAAAGTCTAAACTCAGCTTCAGATCCAAATGTGCAAATCCCCCTTCTACCATTTTCATAATGAACCTGGTGTAGATACCCCCACAATTTTTTGTGTCTGAATTTTGTATCTTGGATCCATCTCTGTTTAGAACACAAAAAAAACTATAGAACACAGAAGAGCTTCATTTCTGATCTAGCTGAGCAACATTTGTGTCTCACACCAGGGAGCAACTCCCAAACTCATTCCAGACCTACCATGACCTACAGCACTCTGGGTTTGTGTGCTGGCTTCATGAACTACCACAGGAGGCCTGTTTTCTGTATCTGAGTAGTCTGAAGGTGTGGACTCAAGGACGCCAAGGCCACCAGCCTTTCTTCTTGTGCTTGGAGAAAGAGTCACGTGCAGTGATGTGGAATCCACAAGTTTCTTCAGGGCCATTCTTATCTCCTTATCTGCACGTTCAAGTGAGGCCCGGACAGAATTCTCCAGCTCTGACTGTGGGGAGACCTTTCCTATAGACAAGAAGAATACTTTTCTTTCTTCAGGGTAAAAAGAAAAGGTCAGTATCAATCAACCCACAGCATCACCCAGAGCAAACATTTGCAGTCAAGTTTCCCCTCCCCACATTTGTAGTAAAGAGCTAATGTGCAAATATTTATTTTCCAAATGAAGGAGCCTAGCTAGAATTCACAATGAACATCCAGCAGACTCTTCCTGCTGCAAATCCCTTAACATGCTATGCACACTCATATCTTCTCACCAGATGCGAGAGAATTTAGGTGACACATAGGAGTGGAGGTGACCAGACTGGTGACTCATCCTACATAGGATGAGTGAGAGGAAAAATAGGCAGTATTAAGTTCATCAGATCAACAGAAGGAACCCAGGATTGATCACCTGTACTAACCCAGTGCCTTGTGCCCTGCATTTAACTTCCTCCCATTCTGTAAATTTCCCATCTTCAAAGCGTCTGACAAAGTGGGATTTTCTCCCACGAAAGCTCATGCGATAAATAAATCTGTTAGTCTTTAAAAGTGCCACAGGACTCTGTTGTCTTTCTACAATAGACTAACACGGCTACCCCTTTGAAAAATGAAGTTATTATTTTAAATGAAACCTATACCACATGTTTCTTACATGGAGGGCGAGGAGTGAATGGGTTACAGGATAATGTGTGCGTCGAGAGAGGAAAGGATTTGTGCCAATCTCACCACCACATCAGACTAAGAGGGAGATGGCTGGGGAGCATGTTTACCTGCCCCCAGTACAACATTTGGATTATTTCTTAGCTTGCAATATCATATTTTATGTTACCATTTGCCCCAGGAAAACCTGAGAGAAATGGTGGGCTTTACACTAACATTTCTGAAGCCACCGCAGTGGTTGGAAAGCATAGGACTAAAGGGAAATTCTGTGGTGGGGTAGTCCTTCAGAAGAAATGGAAACTTCAAGTCCCTCTGTTGCTGGTGGCTGGTTTACTTAAGTATTATTTGCTGAGTGGCAGCAGCGTAATGAGGAAGATATCATCCCTGGTCCAAGGAGCTCACAGTCAAGAAAGGTAAACAGAAGGTAAAAAAATCTACCTAAATAACCAACATTTATGTACTCATTGAAACTGGTTCTAAGTCTCTGCATAACAGCTATGTGCATCGTGGACGCCATTTTCCCCTTCACAGACACAATCAACAGCTAATTCCATTTAACTCTCTGAGATTTTTGTTGGCATGACAACTTCTACCAGTGTTTCCAAGGTGCAATAAAAGGGACAGATTTTCCCTCCCACACACTCACCAGTTATTTGACCTCAATAGATCAATCAAACCAGGAGAAGGCTAGACACTGTGGCTATGTCTACACTTGTAAATTTAGATCGACTTAAGCTAAGTTGACTTAACTAAGTCGACTTAGCATGTCTACACCTAAATTTAAAGTAGACTTAGGGGGGAACTTTCAAAGTCGAACTAGAGCATCCACACTGGACACCTAGGTCAACTTCTAGGGGCTAGGGGGACTTAGGGCAGGTCCACAGGGGCAGGGGGAGCACCCCTTGCCCAGTGCCAGGGGGCTCAGCCTTTGCCCCATTGTACATGGGTACAATGGAACAAAGGGGGACAGGGACCCTGGCAGGGCATAGGGGCAGGGTGGGCAGGGCTCTTCCCTGCCCTGTGGGGGGCATGCCAGGCTCCCCCTGTTCCCCTCTTCCCTGGAGGGAGGGCAGTGGGGGAGTCCTGGAGTAGCCCTAAGTCAACTTAGGGCTACTCCAGGTCTACACTGCCTTAAGTCGACTTGAAAAAGTCGACTTAAGCCTAAACTCGAATTAAAATGAGGTTTAATAAAGTCAACTTAATTTTCATTAAGTCGACTTTATTTTCCTTAAGTCAACTTAAGGAAACTGTAGTGTAGACGCAGGGTAAATTAAGTCGATCTAAGCAAGCTTAAGTCGACTTAATTTACAAGTGTAGATGCACCCTGTGTTTCTAAGTTGACCCTCATTTTGTAAGGCACACTGGGATGTCAAGTGCAAAAAGAACAATTTCCACTGGCTCACAACTTTGTTATTCTAAATATACTCCCCACCTTAAACTAGGATTTTAAAAATTCTTTTCCGATGAAACGTGTGCACCTGAGAAAAGGAGTAATTTACGGACATGACAGGCCCCCCCTCCATTCTGATTGGTCACTAGACAACGTAGACCCTACAAAGAAGGATCTGTAAATGACAGAAGAGCCAATTCTGTGGGCCCACTGGAGTCAATATGTAAGGAGCACTTGAAGGGCTGGCTGGGAGAAAGAGAGAGAGTGAGCCCAGGCACAAAGCAGGAAATGTTTTAGCGGACCAGCAAATGGTTTTACCACTAGGTACAACTCCCGTGAAATGGAGAAAAAATTAACTGTGTCAGTAGCAGGTGGCTGTACCACTGGAATGGTAACGATAGCTCTTTACGGCTAACAGCCTGTAGCAGGTCTTCTTCTCCAGACAGAGCCGCACTGGAAAATGTTCTTTTCTTCAGCTTATCTGTTTTCTATACATTTCTCCATGCTTCACTCATGGGGAGTTCCAGCCTCCAGAGTGGTTTTATTTCCCCCAGCCTAGGAATTCTATTGGTTTTAGGATTGCGCAGGAGAGATGACATTTTTAGTTCACATTTTCAGAAGAAGAGACACTAGATTTGTTCTGATTCTGCTCCCTTTTCCACTTACAGAAAATAACTAAGGTCCATGAACTTGACAGACAAAGCTAAGGGGGGAAAAAAGGTAGGTTCAAACTCAGACCAGCCCTGTTTAATTGCATTGCCTCTTAGCTGCTTTTTAATTTTCTTCATATGAACATAGTGGTGAAGAAAGGTGCTAGACTGGCAGACCTGGAAATTGAAGCCCTCTGCTTATCCAAAGGGCAATCAAGCTTCCCTCAAGTTGCAGATCATATTGTCCCACCAACGTGCATTAACAATGCTCTGAAAGGACTATTTCTAGGAATGAGAGACAATTCAGTATTCAGTTCCACTTGCTTCTTGGTCTTATTGCTGAGACTACTCACCAAGTAGTCTAATGGTGGTGTCCACTGTGGTGGACAGATGCCCACCTGTAAGACAATTGTTCTAAAATGGGTGAAATATCCTTAGATGGGAACACTGTCCCTTCAGGAGAAAAATGTACTCTGATTTAAGTAGGATTAATATCACAAGGATAATTAGGATTTAATTATATGTGATCAGATGTAAACAATGGATTCTCTAGATACCCGTTGACTTCAGTGGGAGGTGGATGTGGCTCCTAGAAAACCTTGCCATGAAGAAACAAAAATACAAAAGCAAGCAAGATCAATGACAGCTGATGCAAGACATTTATTGATATGACCACGAGCCTTTAATAACATATCTTGACTTAAATTCATTTTAGTTTTGTGTCTCTCAAACAAACTGAAGTTTCCACCTTTCTCATACTCTTTGGCCTATGGGAATTGCAGTAAAATGTTCTTTGTGTTAATTTTAATACAATGTTATGTCTTCATCTACAGGAAATAAACCCTCACACACATTGTTAGTTATCTACAAATTTTAAATCACTTACAAGCATACTTTTTAACTTCTAGGAGAATACTATGAAAATAAACGTAAAGGACTTTTAATGAATTTTTCATTATTTTCAAAAAAGTACAGTATAGGATTTTTAAAATTCCTTTTTCACTGATTTTTGTTCAAATTTCAAATAAAAATGTAAACAGATGTTATTTAGTTTTGGTTGCTCAACAGAAATATAAGTATTTCTTTCTGACAACCATCTGAAATGTAACTCTATTTATTTAACAGAATCATTACTCAGCAAAAACAAGGCCAAGAGAAAAAATAATAACTCCACATTCCGCTGGATATCTTGACGGACCTAAATCTCTATTTTATTTCTGCTCCAAGATGGCTATGGGCTAAATTCTTTTCTCAGTTGCAACTTTGTGAGTTTGACTTTAATGGATTTACATTGGAATAACTGAGATCAGAATTTGACCCAATAAAAGAGAAATATTTTCAATTCAGAAGTACTTCCTCCGCTTGTACGTCTGTTACTTTCCAATGTACAGTAATGCAATATTTCTCACAAATGAAGCACTAATGTATAGCCATTGTATAGTTTACTTATAAAATATACAGTATAAACCAAAGAGGTGTTATTGAAAAAATGATAGTACCATAAAAGAGGTTTTATTTGTTTCACCACCTGTAGTCACTGAGAAATTTTCAAGCTTCAAAAATGTAGTGCACATTATTGTACAAACTATACCTTTTAGATATCGAAATGAAAAAGAACATTAAATTATTGAATTAATTGTAGTCATTGCGTGTTCAAGGTGCAGCTCTTTCGACAAAAATCATAATTTTTGTGGGGGCACCTTTTTAAAGTTAGATGTATCTTTTCTTAGGCAGTGCTCTGAAGAACTCTGGATCAAGATTCACCTATTATGTAGTTAGATAGCATAGACAGAACATCCCCTGTCAACATTTCCAGAAAGAAAACTCGCTTACTCCTCCTCATGATGATTAGCAAGCAAACTTTCTTGTAGCCTTCCTGTAACATCCTTGCTGTTCTGTATCATCCAGAGAAAACATATTGTTTTCTTTAGCAACATAACCGTGCTACTCAGCTTACAAAAGACTTTGGGTTTTTTTCTCTCATACCTTCTGTCACACAGACAATGTCAGACGCCCAGGGCCAATTCCTGTTGGTATGTCTACACTGTAGTTAAAAAGTCATAGCTGGCCGACTTGCGCTCGCGGCACTTAGGCCAATGGGCTGTTTAACTGTGGTGTAGACATTCGGGCTCTACGACCCTGAGAGAAGGGAGGGTCCCAGAGCTTGGCCTGAGTCTACTCCTTAGCTCAACCCCATGTAGGACCAAGTCATCTGGCATAGGCCAGCTGAGGGTTTTTAACTGCAGTGTAGACATACCCATTGAGCACAATGGCAAATTTTAATTGACTTCTAGCTGTAAGAATTCAGTTTGTCAAGGGACTGAGCACATTTTGGAAGTGCTATGCAATATTAATTTTCACTGAAGCTACCTCTCAGAGGAACTCAGCATCTTGTAGAATTGTATCCTTATTGGATACCCTTATTGCATTTGATATCTCTGTGTCAAAGCTCTAGAGAAACACAACTGCCTTTGATAAAGGGTGACCTCTTCAAGAAAGCTAACCCTAAAGGCTACCATATAATGATACATCTTGCCCTGGCAGTGTGTTCAAGTGACATAAAATATTAGAATCCCATAAAAACTTGTGCCACAAGCCCCCTACATTTCTGTCAGATGTATTCTTTAAACAGTTATTTGTTGAAGAGGTTTTTAATTGTATTAGTGCTCCTGCAATTTTAATATGGTTCACTGATAAACTTCTATTAGCAAAGTAGGCAACTTAACCACTTTCATTGATGATAATACTGAACCATTAATACATACAGGAGACTTAATTAACCATTCTACTCACATAGTAATTATTCATTCATAAAATAATTTATTTGTGGTTCTATACGTTTCAATCTGGATTAACCTGTCCATTCCTTTAGTCAATACTCTTTTAGGTGTAGATAATGCAAATCTCTATCATAAATTTATATGATTTATAGAAAACCAAACAAGGAGTTCCGATTTATAGAGTTACTGAACTTGAATAAAGAATGCAAAAACATAAAAATCTATGTTCTTGGGCAACCGTTTAAAAGATTAACAAAAAGTAGTTGATTAACAATAATGGACTTTTTAATAAAGGTAGAACATAGTTGTGTTAAAGGATGAGACTGGGCCTTACTGAAGTCAACGTGAGTGAGTTTTGCCATTGACTTCAGTAAGGTCAGGATTTCATCCAAAATGGTTCAGCAGCCTCTTACTTCGGTAAAATTGCCTAATAAGTGTCCTTCCGTCTATGGGTTTCACTCTGTAGAAAACATTATAATAATTTAAACAAAATGTGTGTTCTGAAAGGTGCATGAACACAGTTTTGGTAGAGCTAATATTTGGCACCAGCATTTAGTAAAAGTAAAGCAGTGCAAACTATTTTTCTGACTGTCTGGCATGTAGAGTGACAGGAAGTATGCTTAAATGAAACCACCCTTCCTGCTCTTCATCGCTGGAAGGTATCAACAAGCTGAGATACCTTAGATTCCCACCACAGTGTGATTCAGGAGTTGGATAGCTGAAGTAATTTTTAAACTCTTGAACAAAAATGTGCTTACTTATTTATATTTCTTGTCACAAGTAGGAGAGGCAGACCACCCTAAATCTATCGAACCTGCCTCTCACCACTTCTCTACGGAATGATATGCTTTCACGATGATCACTTATAAACTGAACGGACAGAAATGTTCCCTTTAAGACTGGAAAAGCTCTACGTATCACTTTCTATACATTTTCCTTAAGGTGTTTTTCTTTTAGGTGCTTCCTTCTAATTCTCGCCACTGATTTCTCCCACCCTCAAACGTTTTTGTTTGCTTGTTTTTTATGTGTATTTTTTGTTTGATTTTAAGGTTCACACTTGTATCTCCTCAGCTTTGGGAGGGGTCTTCCGTACTGATATGCAGAGTAACAGGCTCGCCGATAGTTCCATAGCTGAGAGTCCTTGTGGAAACTTCAGTTTTAAAGCTGGACTGGCTGTTGTCTGCCGAGAGCTGGACTTCGGTACAGAAAGATGGTTTCAGTTTGAAGGAGGGGCCAGGTGCTGCTGCCGCCGCTGCATGTACACCAGGTGTGGCTGCTGCAGTGCACGTTTCACTCACATGGAAGGAAATGTTAGACGGACCCACGGACTGCACTCCTGTTACTCTTGATGCTGACATGAACATTCCCTCAGGAAGATGCTCTTTAAACTCGCTGAAGAAGCTTTGCCTTGGTTTAGGCGCAATAGATCTGCCGAGATTTAGCAGCACAGGCTTCCCAACCGTTGGTTCATTAATTTCTGTCTGGAGTACAGAGATCTCACAGGGTTTGTCTTCTGTGTAATTCTGATTGTCACATCCATAGGTCTCCCCTTCTTCAGGAAAGTAATCTTCAAGGTCTTCAAGAGTTAGCACTTTTCCATTGTGGGTCAGGATTTTGAGGTCTCGGTTTCTAATGTCATCTGTCTCGAGCTCCTCTGGCTCATCAATAATAACCACATTATCTGCCTCTGGAAGATCCTCATCTTGTATCGTATCAGGTACTTCCTCTTCAGGAGTCAAAGGTGTATCTAACTCATCAGCTTCTTCCTTAATCTCTTGACTGATCTGGGAAGCTGGAAGATCATGCTTGCCCACATCAGTTGTCTCAAAGCTAAAGACAAAGGGTTCACCCACACAGGCAAGCAGTGGGGAAGTAGATTCCTGAGTGCAGCTCTTTCCATCAGATCCAAAGTCAATAAATGAGCTTCTGGGCTGGTCAGACCCACATTGAGAATTTGTGTCTTCACTGCTGACTGGAGCTCCTTCCTGGTCATCTCCATATGCAAGGGTTGGTACCTCAACATCTGAAAGATTGTCTCCAGGCAGGGAAGACTTGGCCTGCTCCACTAATTTATTATTGGAGTTGTTTGTGTTCGGGTCATCTTCAGGGGAATGTGTAGGCCTTGGGCCAGGCATAGTGAACGTCAACACTCCTGAATCATCTTTTTCTGGCTTTGCTGGGGAAGTTCCTCTTTTCTTCATAGGCTTGGGTGATTTTTTCACCTTGAATTCAATTATTTCCTCCACTTCAACCCATTTGGGTTTTTGCTCTTCCACCTTGGTTTCGACAACAACAGCTTTAGCTGCTGCTCCTTGTCTGTCCTCTGGCTCTGTGACAAAGAGCGTAGGGATGACAGTCTTCCGTGCAGCCTCCTGCTCATGCCTGTGTACAGGTTGTCTGTCCTTTGTCACATAAACTGGCTCAGCGGTCAGCAACTCTGCTCTTGGAGAGCGGTAGAGAGAATACCCCGAAGGAGGCCGCGCAGGCGACATCTTTCGCTTTTGCCGAGGCGTCTTCACCACAGTTGTGATCGTCTCCTCTCTGGTGACAAAAATGGTTGAAATGGAGTTTGCATGAAGGCAAAAATCTTTCTGGGATCCACATTCCCTCTGCACATGCCCAGCGTTGCCAAAGCCACCAACGTGGGGTTAGTTGAGTGAGCACTCAATTTGGTGAGCATCTAAGTTTGAGAGGGGGACGCACACACCAAGCTCACGTTTAGAATCAGGTTTTCCATCAAGAGATCTCTGCACTACTTCATCCAAATGGTCTGCAAAACCATTCACTCTTTGAGTGCTCAGAAACCCCATGAGTATGTTCAGCTAAGGAGCTCTTTTTAGATGCCTGCTATAGTTCATGCTGCTTCACTGACTATTATCAATGATTTTCTTAGAATAGTAACAGTGCCACTTTCCAGTCATATAGCAGTTTCATCTAAAGACCCCAAAGACACTCAAGGAGTTGCACCCACTCTCCCCACCCTAGACTCCTTGGGTGAAATCCTGGAGCTAATGAACTCAATGACAAAAATCTCATTGACTTCAATAGGGGCAAGAATTCACCTCTTATTTATTCTCTCTTTTGTTGCTCAAAATGAAAGGCTACCAAAAAAGGGGGTTATTTACCTATAAGTCAACAGCATGGACCACAGACCTGCATTTTCACACACACAAGAACAGTGTTAGAAGGTCATTAAGCACATAGAAGAAGCCAAGAGAGGAAAGACCATTTCAATACTTCCTGAAGAAGCTATTCATGCCAAGATATTAGTATTCTCTCTTGCCATAAGAATGTGTGTATTTAATTTTCTCTTTATTCTTACCCTACCCTCCATGGGAGCTTTTCCTGACTGAGAGCTATAGGATGAGGCCCATAACATGTTCATTATTTCTCAAAATAATTCTACTGGCTATGGTGAGGAATGGTGAGGTCTCCTGCACAGCGAAGTCTACATTATCTGTGCTCGGATGCATACACACTGATGTCAATGGGAACCCCACGCATGTATCCCACAGCAGAATTTGACCTTAAACATGCTGCAGTATAGATTGGGTAAATAATTTAAAAAGTTGGATGTGGACATTTTAAGCTCAGGCTATTATGCTATTTGAAATGTACATTTTTACATGTGGCTTTCCTTAGAGGTTTTTCATGTTATGTCCACAGGAAAATGTCAGGGGGAAAGGACTTATTTATTTGTGAAGTATGGTGAAGCTGTCACTATAGAGCAGAGGTGGCTGGTCTAGGGGAAACAAGAGAGGCAAAGCCAAGTTTGTTTGTCATTGAGTTACAGCTTCTAGCATCAAGCAACAGAGACAGAGGCAGAAGCAAAGGCAACTGAAGGATAGATAAAGACCTGACCCAGGAAGGAGTGAGTATGAATTCATATTTTCACAGGACCGGCCCATGCCTCAGTTTATAGCTCCAGCAAGAAAGGCCTGCCCTACATGGAAGATTCCTTGCAAAGGAAATCCTTCTACCTTCTCCACTCTTCCCAGAGGCTGTTCTGAGCAGGGAGATGGATAAGGGTCCAGAAGTCTCCACAAAGAACAGGTCCACATTGCCTTCTGTTTTCGGTGGCAGTTGCGGCTCTTGAGTTTGACTGCCTAACACCCCTATCATCCACTGTGCTGAGTCGAAGGAAGGGACCTCCGACTCAGCACTACACTACTAGTGTGTGTTCAGGGATTTGCTTCCTTATTGGCTAAGCGGGTCTTCACAGACCCATTCAGTGGATCTGGAAGGTCGATCTGGTGGTGGTGATTTTGCCACTATCAAGTAAAGACAAGTCTTAAGACAGCATCTTCTGCTCTAGTTTGGCCAGGATGGGGACTCAAAGATTCAAAGATCTGATTTTTCTCTCTCTATGAGCATCACCCTATCACAATGTGATTCCAGCACCTTCTCCCATTGAGAATGTGGCCATCCCAGTATCAACCTCTCTCACTGAGTCTCTGTTTCATTCCAGCATCAGCCTCTTCCATTTACAATGTGTCTATCCCGAATACTTACATCTCTCACGTTGAGATGATCTCACCCAGCACTATCCTCTCCCATTGTGGGTCTCTCTCCATCCTCAGCACCACTACCCATCTCCCCCTGCCTTCAGCCACTTCCCAGGCTGGGCTTGCCTGCCTTGCCTCACCACCCTGCCCTGCTCTTGGGTCTTTAAGGTCCATATTGCATGTGCATAAGTTCCATCAATGCCAATTGGAGTTACATGCAAAAATCACTGCCAACGGAGTTGAGAATTAACTTTTACATACTTGCATTAAATATGGAGTTGAACCTGAGCTTCAGAGTTAAGACCCACATGTGAGTACCCTCGAGCTCTGGGAGTTTGCACTGCCAAGATTTTGGTTCTGCCCCATATCAAATTCATGCATTAACTTTCTCCAGGTTGATAAAGTTTGAATACTCTGTCTTCATTTATATGTCCTTAGGGCATGGCTCAACCCACATTGAAGACTTCGGTAAAAGCTGGATTAGGCCCTCATTGGTTTCAATGACTATGTCTACACTGGCAAGTTAGTTCGAATTAAGGAGGCTTAATTCGAACTAACTAAAGCCATGGCTACACTAGGCTTTAGTTAGTTCGAATTAAGGGCTTCCTTAATTCAAACTAATAAATTCGAATAGAGTATTCGAACTAAGGGGTTAATTCAAACTAACTAGCTCGAATTAACCAATGTGGCCATGTTAATTCAAACTAATTTCTTACTTAGAACTAACCGGCCATTGAAATGAATGGGGATTGCTAATTCGAACTAAGCAAGTGCCATTCATGGCACTTGCTTAGTTTGAACAAACTTTTTCTAGTTCGAATTAAGCTAATTCGAACTAACTAAAATTAGTTCGAATTAGTTAGGTCAAACTAACTAATTTAAACTAATTTTAGTAAGTGTAGACATAGCCAATCTGTTCTCCCTGTAGAATTGAGTTATCAGGACCTCTGTAATCAGTTTAGTGGATGCCATTTTGTGTTTGCAGAATAATTTGTAATAAAGTGTTTTTCTGCTGGAGAGAGTTCAAAGGCATTTAAAAAGGAGAGAACTTGAACAAGATTGCCAACATCAGCAGATGACTGAGGAGAAATCCAAAATGAAATGCTTTGTCCTTCTGTCTGCTGATTTCTTGCAGTGGAGGTTTGCATACCGATGTATGGTCTGACTTTGAGTGACCCCTGGAAATGCAACAGGGACTTTTTTTCTTGGGCTACTTCTGAATCTATTACTGAACACTGCATCTTGCATAACTTTACCTAACCTACTGGTATCTTGCACAACAGCGCATGACAATTTATTATGGACAGTAAGATCCGGAGTTTTGCTCTCTGCAAAAGTGAAAATTTTTCATCACTGCCTGAAGAGCCCAAGCTAGGTGCCTCGAGGTCAAAGAAAAACAGTAAATAGCAGCACCTTCTCCCCACTTCTCCCTTCTCTGCCTATTGGCTATTTAGTCTGAAGACCCTTTAAGGGCACGGACCTGTTATCTTACAGACCTGCAATGAACCATTGGCACCCAATGTGCTATATAACTGTATAGAAGATTCATAGATTTTAAGGTCAGAAGGGACCAATATGAACATCCAGTCTGACTTCCTGTACAATGCTGGCCACAGAACCTCACCCACCCATTTCTGCAATAGATATCTAACCTATGACTGAATAATTGAAGCCCCATATCATGGTTTAAAGATGTCAAAGTACAGAGAAACCACCAGCAAGTGACTCCTGCCCCATGCTACAGGGGAAGGCGAAAAACCCCCAGGGCCCCCGACAATCTTTCCTGGGGAAAAATCCCCTCCTGACCCCAAATATGGCAATCAGCTAATCACTGAACATGTGGGCAAGACTCACCAGCCAGACACCCAAAAAAGACTTCTCTGAACCAACTCAGAACCCACCTCATCCCAAAGGCATATTTAACACTGGTAGTCAAATATCAGTTAATTACCAAATTAGGCTGTCCCATCATACCACCCCCTCCATAAATTTATCCAGCTCAGTTTTGAAGCCAATTAGGTTTTTTTGCCTCCCCTGCTCCCTTTAGAAGGCTATTCCAGAACTTCACTCCTCTGATGGTTAGAAATCTACATCTAATTTCAAGTCTAAACTTCCTGATGGCCAGTTTATATCCATTTGCTCGTGTCCACATTGGCGCTGAACTTAAATTATTCCTCTCCCTCCCTGGTATTTATCTCTCTAACATATTTATAGAGAGCAATCATATCTCCTCTCCACCTTAAAACTATAACAAGAAGACTAAAACAAGTAAAAGGTATCATTCAGCCTTTGTTTATAGATATATTTGAATTGCTATTTCATATAAGCTCATCATGACTTCCTAGTACCCCTGTGAAATTAATTATTAGTATCTGCTTTCAGGTCCAGCCCACAGACTCGCTTCTAGCAATGTTGTACCTCTTGGAAAATGTCTCGTTAAAGTCATTTGGACAACCTTTCTCTAATACTGGCTATTTTAGAGCCAGTTATTGGTATTAGAGGGTGATTTTGTATAACTTTGTTCCTGAAGTTCTAAGAAAGACGTACCACATCCCTCCAGAATGTTAGAGATCATCTTTACTAAGACACATTAAGGCAAGAAGATGCTAAAGAGAATTTTATACTCCTAATTTCTGACTGAAGCTCAACCTTTATGCATCTGTGTACAGAAGCGATATCTCAGACTTCAATGAGACTCCTATATGTACATTTACTACCTACCCATAAATATCATACTCAGCAGATAGACAAGAACAAAACAAAATCCTATCACTTCAAGAGATCTCATATTAGGAGGATGAGGAAACCGTGACTAGTGAAAAATGTGCAACTTTACTGAATTCTCTCCTGGTTCTCCATGAAAATGTTTCCTTGTGTTTTAAAGGTAAAAAGAAAAAGATACAAGAGTTGCAGATAGCTGATAAACATGTAAACTTGGCACATTTTTTGACCAAGCAATGTTCAAAGTTGGAATTTGATTTTGAATTCAGCCAGATTCTACCTTCTTAAACTCATGTGTGACTTCCATTGACATCAGTGGGATTTGTGCTCATGTATCTGAAGGAAGAAATGGACCCAGACTGTATCTAGAGGTTAGTGTCCCTGCTTTCTGAGCTGGATGGCTATATTTTTCAGCTTGTTCCATTTCATAACACAAAGTAGCACGAGATTGGATGGGATGGGAATGAACACACTTGCACGGCCAATAAACACAGGCTTGTTATTGGATCATGCATGGGCAGCAAGTCAAAACAGGATTGTTTAGAAAAACAAACAAACAAACAGCACTTACATGATGATGGTTTTCTTGGGCACTTTAGTCTCTTGTTCAGTGACTACAAAGAAAACAGTATGAACAGCATGGGGTTAAAGAAAGGCAAAAGCTGAAATGATTAAATTAACGCTGCTAAGTTAATCAAGAGAAACTTGAGTGAAAAGACCACAAGTACCATCCCATCCATGCTTTCTGTGGTTAACTCCAATGTTGTCCTTAGTGTCTCAAATCAGGACTGGGGATTCCTAAGGTTGCCTACGCAATGAATGGTTTTATGTGGAAGTGGGTTCTTATGGAGAACAAAAAACTGCCTTTTCCACCTTGATATCCTGGCATTTTCCTCTAAAAGATCAAAACTTCTGTAAGCTACCATGTGAGAGATCGAAATATATCTCTGTATAGGATACAGAAAAGGAGATTTCCAGACAAAACCGGTCAGTTTTCAGCCTTCTGCAGACTGGATTCAAGATCCAAGCTTATCAAAATGGGGGGAAAATTTATAGAAAATTAGCACCAAAAAGTCCCCCAAACAAGGGGAATTCATCTATACCTGTAGTATATATGTGCAATCTGTCCATGCATATTATATTCTGTATAGCTGTCTCTCTGTGGTCCCATAATATAAACTATTGCTTTAGAGGTGATTTCAGATAGGATTGAATAAGCAAAGATTTATTTATTTTTTTTAGGTTGGAGATTTAATAAAAAAGGAAAAAGCAAAGAAGCATAACATTTCAAAAGCTAAAAGAGATGCTCATCATTTTCTCCACCAATCTGCTAGTACTGCATCGTGATACTATAGAAACCTGACTATATTTAATGCACTCAAAACTGCTGAACGCAACTGGGATCTCACAAAGCAAGATGTGAGGCTTCACTCTTTATTCATTGAGAACTCAGTGAGCTTTCTAAAAGCTAATTTTTCCTTTGAATTATGTTTCCAGGAACCAGCTTATGACAGCTCAGACCAGTCTATATAGTAAATAAGCTTCAGTATTATTGCTATTTAGTTTGCATCATTAAAAACATTTTAAAAGGGAACTGCAAAATTTTTATTGTGGTGTTTGAAAGAAAACTGTTATCATCCTGGGTCATTATCTGTATGAAAATAATGTTTGCCTTCCAAAAATTGCAATGACCAAAAGCTACTGTATAGCAATATCTGAGGTATCACAGATGATGTCTGTTCAAAATACAGAAAAAAAAAATCATCTTTGATACATCTTTTGGCAAACATTGATTCTTTAAATGGTGACCAAAATACCTATAGACTTAAAAATTCAAAAATATGTTTACATTATAAGACAAAATATTTGAAATTTAATTTCACCTTCACTTAACTTCCAAAGGCTTTGTCCTGCCATTGAGTTAAGTATGGAAATCCCATTGAGGTTAACGAGAATTTTGTGCAGAAGTTGATGTCAATATCTGAATTGGGTCTAGAGAGCTAGCTTCACAGATACTGGGGGTGGGTTGTGGGGAACAGGTGGCTGTTCTCTGCTGTTTTCCAGTTTCTGTTGGGCAAACAGAGATGGCCAGATTCTGCTCCCAGTTACACTTGTGTAAAACTGGAATTCTTCCTTAAAGTCAGTGGAGTTACTCTAGATTTATGCTGGTTTAAATTAGATGAGTTTTGGATCTAGAATTTAAGCTGTGTAGCTGTTAAATATAAGAAGAAATTATTTTCATGTTTTCGTCTTTAATGTAAATACAATTTTAAGCCTTTCTATGCACTTTGTTAGTAACTTGGAAAACGATTGAAATAATTTAAAATTTGGTTTACATAGAAATTGGAATGGGTCCATAAGAGCATTTTGCTTTTGTATCCAGATTAGAAATCTTCATGGAAAC
>VOCT01110409.1:0-16793 GCA_007922175.1 Pelusios castaneus
CCACAACACCCAGCAGCGTAACAGGTGCATCATGCCTGGATGTGTCTCTTACATCCATCAGCAAAGCAGGTGCACTTTCCCTGGAATACCCAGCAGTAGCTAACAAACTGGCTAGCATCAATGTTTGCCGCTGTGTTGAAGAATTATAATGGAAACCAAGGCACAACTTCAATTGTGTCAGTGCAAAGGCACACGTGTGTGGCTGATTAAAAAGACTACAGTAGGCATAAAGGAAAAATGACCCTAACGTCATCATTGAGGATTCCTGGCTTCTTACATCTCCCCTAAATTTCGGTGACCCCAAAATTCTTACAACTCCCCTAAATTTCCATCTTCTTCTTACATCTCCCCTAAATTTCTGTCTGGGGCAGCCAACAAAAGTAAGAAGCAACGGTTGCTTTTGAGAGAAAGCCAGGCAGAGTAGCAAGTTCATTGCAATGAGCCAACTCTCACTCACAAGCTCAAGGATCAAACTTTCTACCCCCAGGTGTGGAAACAAGTTTTCTTTCTGAGCATGCTCACTGGAGTCCTTCCTGTCAAGGAATGCCTTGCTCTAAAATCCTAACAGTGCAAAGTCTCCCCTGCAGGAGCCATCTATCCTACAGAAGTCCATATCAATATACCGAGGCAGTGAACTGCACAATCAACACAGAAATCTTAACACCATGTTTTACGTTTTTAAAACAGCAGGTTCAAATAAAGTGAGTCAGAGTTGTTTTAAGCTCCTAGGTGTCTGATCTATTTGCATTTTGATCATAAAGCCTGGAGACTTTAAATGCATGTCCCACAGCTCACATTCACCGTGGTTGTAACCACATTAAGTATCAACCCTTTGAGGTTATTCATCCATGCTGCCCAGATCACGCGGCTCATGGCCATGGGTAGACCTCCCCAGTGGTATACGCTGTACATTCCAGCCCTCTGTTAGTGCACCACAGAAAACGGGCTTGTGTCTGAGATGATGTGATTTGGGCCATGCATAGGAGCAGCATACAAAGGGTTAATCGAGGCTTCCCCTGAAAAATTCAAGACTACGCGAGTGCCTTTTCTCTTGCAGGATCAGGAAGAGGGCCACAAATGGGTGTTGTTGAACAGGCAAACCCATCTCTCTCCTTTAGTACAAGCTATGCACAAGATTGACTCCCACAGGACAAACGAAGGATGGCTCATTCTGGCCTGGTCAGCGGGAGGCTCACCTGGAAGTTACTGCCTATGTCTCACAGGAGCCCTGGTGACAGTCGCGCCTGCAGAAAGGTGCAGAGATGTCTGTGTAACACGCTCTGTGAGGAGTGTGACCAGGACCCCCTCTAGTGGCTGGCTTTGCACCCTGCTTCTAGCTGGCACATGAAAGAGTTCTCTTTTAGTGCGGCCGGCAGAGGCCTGTGCCTTTCATCCCACTGACGACTGTGGTGTCTGTGCATGAACATGCCTTCATGCATTACACACGGGATCCAGTCACCGGTGCACGCCGATGGCATATGTCCAGCCTAGTCCTGCCTGTGTGTGACAGACACATCAGATGCCCTATTAAACAAATGTTATTTATAGCTGCACTTACCCACAGCTCTGCCTAGGAGAGCGAGAGAGACATACACACTACATTTCATTTGATGGCCACACAATTTTGGATTTCTTTTCAAACAAGAAGATGTATATATTCTGATTCCATCCTGGGGCACCATCATTCAATAGCCTCATTTCCCCCATCCCCAGGGAAATTTTTTACTGACTCCTTTGGGTATTGAGAGATGGGCTAGACGACCTGAGTAGCCCATGAGTGCAGGTGATCAAATGCTGAGTCTCCTGCTATTATAAGGAGCCTGGCTAGTAATGTCTGAAAGGCACACGAGGTGGCTGGGGATCTGGAATCTTTGTGCTGTTCTGGAGCTGGTAGGGAGGTTATTGAACAATGTCACGTGCTAAGGGAAGGATTTTCAAAGCCACCCAGAGACCCAGTTCCCATTCACTCGTGTCTAATGGGAACTGGTCACCCAAATCTCTCTCTAAGGTTTCAGGGTCGCTGTTTTACTGCATCTGGTTTGCAACCAGACATGACATTTGGGTACCAAACTCCCAGTGCAAACATCTGTTGGGGCATGTGGGGTAAGGGAATTTATTCTTCACTGTGTTCGCCAATCTCACTGTGCAATCATTAGCCCATACTTTGAGCACAGCAGGCTTCTTTTCTTTTCTCGTTCTGCTAGGAAACTCCTCAGTTTGGTGGTAGAGAAAGTGACCAGAGCTTGCTGTCTGTCATCCAAACCCGTCTCCTGGAGCCAGGGAAACTGAAGGCATTCCGTTACCGATGGCCTCCCCCTAGCACGGGAAGAGAGGAAGAGGGTCAACAAGAGTCTGGATCAGATGGAGACATGCAACGAGAGGAAGATGGGTACTTGGCTAGGGAGAGAAGAAAGCAGGAACTGGGCCCTGTGTAGGTTTGCATGCTGGAAAGCAAACATCCTCTTACCAGGGATTTGCACACAGTGTGCTTTGGAGAAATGTCACAGCCCCCCCAGACAGACCCGCGTAGCATCTGGTAAGCTTCACTTTCCCCTTCCTGGCAATTCTTGGAAAGTCACAGGCCACGTCAGAGCTGAGAGGGTAGTCGGCGCTCAGCCTAACACACACACAAAAGAGAGTAAATCGACACATGAGGGGGACGGCCTCTTTAAATGCATTCCTGTTTCCAGCTCCTTTTCTGAGCACTCTTCTGAAGGGCTACATTAGTGTGAGGAAGCAGACCACGCCTGTGTTGAGAAACATTGTACAGGAAGTGGAAATGGAAGAAATGATTTATTTGAGGAAGGGTTTAGTGAAAATGCTTTGTTTGCCTTTCTATTTAGTAAAAACAACGAGAGTCCTGTGGTACCTTATAGACTAACAGATTTTCTTCGGCATCTGACGAAGTGGGTTATAGCCCACGAAAGCTTATGCTGAAGAAAATCTGTTAGTCTATAAGGTGCCACAGGACTCTCGTTTTTGCTGTACAGAGACTAACACGGCTACCCATCTGGAAATTTCTATTTAGTGTAGCTTAAACGTGCATGTGCAGGTTGGGTTTGATTTGGGGGTTTTGGGGGGGAGGGGCAGTTGAGTGTATACAAAAGGTGGATGTGGTGCTGATCCTACACCAATCCTGCTGTGCTAATGTAACCTTCGGGTGGGCTAAATTCATTTAGTTGCCCTTCTCCAGTGCCTCACAGAAATCAATCCCAATCCCTATGGAGAAAGCAGCTGGAGACCCAGGATCCAGTCTGTATGGGACTCACAGCGAAGCTTGCTCAGAGCTACACTCCCACATTAAAATACTACTACAATAAACATAAGAATGAACTTTATTAACTACTAACTAAATGAACCTTATCCTAAGAAAACAAAATACAATGAACCAAGAACAATCCCTACAGAAAACCCCGCAGGAAAGATACCCAAGAGTCCCAAAATCCAGGTGGAGTTCACCCAACTCTCAGCTACAGTCTCTGTTCCACTGTAGAAGCTAGAGTGGCAAGAAATAGCTGTCCTCTTCTTCCTTTGCTGGAATCCTCTATAGCATTCCATGCAGGCTTTTCCTTCTCCTTTGCAACCAGCCCTCAGTCCCATATGCATGTCTGTAAGGTCTGTTGCAGATGACTCCATTAGAGGGAGAAAACATCTTGTTCACTCCTGGCTCAGCTTCTCTCCAGAAAACTGAGCACATGGTCTCCTTTCAAGGCAGCTCCTGCCTGCTGTCTGCACAGACATCATCTGACTGACATCACATCACATCACACCAGCAGAGTACACTGTGGAGCATGCTCAAAATGCTACCACTCCCTGCTTCCAGAAATTTCTGGTTGTGGGTAGCTAATCTGCCCAGCAACAGTAACCCATCCTTAGCAGGTCTCTCAAAGAGAGGCATATGGGTTACACTAACAGGCTATAAAGACAGCACATCAGCCTCCCAGAGAGTACCATTTTCATCGCAGAGGGTGCAGAGCCATAATAGCCATCTTTAAACCACTCATTTCACAGCCCACAGTTCTGGGGGTGTGGTGAAGGAGGTGGGGTGCAGTCGGAATGCTGCTGGATTTCAGTTAATGAGGGGGACCTCAGTGGATCTCTGTTGGCAGGTCTCCTTTGAAACCCTAATGGATTTAAGCTGCCTTCCACATATGCAATCCACAGCCATAGACTCATAAAAATGCAGGATTGGAAGTGACCTGGGGCAGATCTAAACTGAAAGCTATTTTCGGTGGCAGTCAAAGGGAGATACTCAAGTTACTTAAAATAACTTGCATATCTCACTTTGATTTCCCTACACCCAACACGTCCACTATGCTGAGTCGAAGGGACAGCCCTCCTTTCAACTCAGCAGTACTCCAATTGCCGGAATGGTCTTCAGGGATCAATTTCCTGATCAACCGAGTGGGTCTTCACAGACACGATAAGTTGATGGGGAAGGTCGATATGATGGCACTAAATTTGCCACTGTCAGTGAAAACAATCCCCTCTATAGGTCAAGTTTCCTGAACTGACAAAAGACTAAGTATTAACTAGACCATCTCTAACAGGTGTTTGTCTAACCTGCTCTTAAAGACCCCGAATGATGGAAATTCCACAACCTCCCTAAGTAATTTCTTCTGGTGATTAACTATCCTGACAGTTTGGAAAGTTTTCCTAATGTCTAACCTAAATCTCTCTTGCTGCAATTTAACCCATTACTTCTTGTTGTATCCTCAGCGATTGAGAAGAACAATTCATCACCCTTCTCTTTATTGCAACCCTTTATATACTTAAAGACTATTGTCATGTCCCCTCTCAGACTCCAGACTAAACAAATCCAACTTTTTTCAATCTCTTCCCTTAGGTCATGTTTTCTAGACCTTTAATCAGTTTTGATGCTCTCTTCTGGACTTTCTCCAGTTTGTCCACATCCTTCCTGAAATGAGGTGCCCAGAATTGGACAGAATACTCAAGATGAGGCCTTATCAATGCTGAATAGAATGGAAGAATTACTTCTCATGCCTTGCTTACTACACTCCTGCTAATACATAGAATCATAGAAATGTAGGGCTGGAAGGGAACTCAAGAAATCTTCAAGTCCAGCCGCTAGTGCTGTGTCGAGGCCAAATAAACCTAGATTATCCCTGAAAGGTGTTTGTCCAACTTGTTTTTTAAAGTTTCCAAGATCTCCAAGTTAAGCAAGGGTAGTGTCTTCCCATAATACCTATCTTTCCTAAGCGTTAGTGTAGTTTGCTCTTGTGCCCTTAATAATGTCTATTTAAAAACCCGCTAGCTCTTTTGAATTCTTTTCTTTCACTTAGACTTGCTTCCCATCGGGTCTTACTTATCAATTCTCTGACCTTGCTAAAGTTTGCCTTCTTGAAATCCACCATCTTTATTCTCCTGTTTTCTCTCCTACCCGTCTTTAGAATCACGAGCCATATCATTGCATGATCACTTTCACCTAAGCTGCCTTCCCACCTTCACATATTCAATCATTCTCTCCATTTGTCAGACTCAGTTGTAGAACAGCTTCTCGGCTAGTCGCTTTTTTCACCTTCAGTAATAAATGCTTGTCTCGAATGCATTCCAAAGACTTGTTGGATAATCAGGGCCCAACTGCATTATTTTCCCAACAGATGTCTGAGTAGTTGAAGTCCCCCATCACCAAGTCCTGTGTTCTGGATGATTCTTTTAGTTGTTTAAAAAAAGCCTCATCCACATATTCTTCTGTGGTTAGTTGATCTATAGTAGACACCTACCATGACATCACCCTTGGTTTTTTACTCCTTTTATTCTTATCCAAAGACTTTCAACAGGTCTGTCCCTCCCTCTTCTATCTCAGTAAAAGTGTGTACAAGATATACACGTGTACACAAGATACACAAGGCAACTTTTCCTCACTTTTTTCTATACCAATATTCCCGTCATGTGAATGATCCCACCATGTTTCTGTGACACCAGTTCTGTCAGCATTGCGATTATTCCCCAGTATTTCTCATTCTTTGCTAGGGAACAACTTACATTATGAAAGTGGTGATGCCGACCGCCCAGATATCCGTCTGTGGGAGGGCTCCTTGCTCTGAAAGCAGTTCTGGAGCTAAAAAGACACAACAATGTGAGTGGAGACTTCTTACGAGATGGAATCTTTATTTTAGCAGAAAAGTTGTGTGCCAGTTTTAGTCCTTGCTACATTCCCAGGTGATGAGGAATAAAGGCCTGTTACAGAGGACAGGCTGATATATGACACCCCACGATCATCCTGAGTCATGTAAGAAACCAAACAAATGGAGACCTATGACTGTATCTCCAGAAGGCTTTATTATTTCTAGGGATCTATTGCAAATCTAGTGCTGTGTTCATTGTTTTTACCCAGGCAGTGATTACACTGTACGTATTTTACAGGCATGACTCTCCTCTCACTTACACTGGTGTAAATCTAAAGTGACCCCGTTGAAGTTAACAGTAACACCGGTGTAAATGAGAAGGGAACACGCCCACTGTATGTAGCATGCACAGTCACTACCTCTGTTTGGGATGCTAAACAGTGTCTGACATTTTAAATTGGCCAATGTGAGAAGAAGGAATTAGCAATTCAATTCACTCAATTACGGGAATGAAAAAGCCGGGATGATGGCTATTTCCACTTAGTTCTACTCATTGCAGCCAGCCAAACACAAGCCAGGGTTAGTACACAGGCAAGCTCAAAACATTCTGAACTCCTGCATCATCCGAACTAGGAACTCCAGGGTGAATTCTGGCCACTGCAGAAACATCCAGGTCTACAACCTCGATTACAGCACAAACGGGAATAACTTGAGAGCATGCAGGCCAAACCCAGTTTCCTGTTAGCTGGCAATAAATGGAACATCTGCAAGACAATGAATGGGGGCAACTACAAACACCTTTATAAAATGTCGCTCCCACTATTGTCCCAGTCTGACCTTCCATCTAGCAGGGACCCAAGGCTGGCTGACCCTATGCTCACATAGCACTGACGTATTACACTCACCCATGGTTTCTATGTAGTCGACGCACCTATCCATGGTGATGACTCTGTCTGGCGTGTAGAACTGTGCATTGCCAAAGTCCAGGAGTTTAAGCAGGTTGGGTTGGGTAATTATCATGTTTTCAGACCTCAGATCCAAGTGCAGGATGTGGTGTGCGTGGAGGAACTCAACTGCACTGAGAATCTGCCATAGATAGTCTCTGACCTCCACCTCTGAATAGGATGCCCTGGCAATGGAAACACATTGAAAATCCTACTCTTCCTTCCTGCATAGTTTAATGGCTTGAGCCTGCTTCCACTGAAGTCAAAGGGAAAACTCCCATGGACTTCTAGTATGAACAGCAACCACGGTATTCAGCACTTTTCATCTGCGTCAGATATTTTGCCAACATTATTCATTAATCCTCACAAACTCCACTGGGGGTAGCTAAGTAAATATTGTTTTGCCTGTTTTACAGGTGGAAATCTGAGGCTGAGATGTTAAATGACTGGGCTACAGACAGAGTCCGTGGCAGACTGGGTTCAGAAGCAGCCCTTGTGCTCAGATCATGGGCTTTCCCTTCTTATTCATACAATTTCATCTCATCAATTTTCAGCCATCAGTGGGAGGCGAAAGGAGAAATGGGAGTAAATGTGTGGCTGCCAGAGTCGCACAAAATCCCCATGCCATCTAGTGCAGTTACACTTTAAAAGCAGGATTTAAGTTTGTCCAATATCAGCAGCCTCTTTATGGCCACCTGAGAGCTGGGATTTAATGAGAGAATCTAGGTGGCGAACATAGACATAAAACAAATTATGCTCTCAGTCCCCAGGAGTGGAGGGAAAGAGGCTATGGAGCTCCTTAGATATTGGTTTATGGCTGCTCAATGGAAGCTGAAGATCCAGACAAGACTCAGAGGAGTAGAAGAGATGTATCACAACTCTAGTACAAGATTAGAAAACATGGGGGGAAATATGGGTGGAAGGAGAGGCTCTAGAACAGTGGTCCCCAACCAGTAGATCATGATCTACTTCTGAAGGGCAATTGCCATTGAAACCTATGAGCAATGTGCCATCAGCTGGCAAAAGATTGGAGACCACTGCTCTAGAATGACGAGGTGGGCAAGAATCCACTGTAGAGATGCCTCCGCTAGCTAATTGCCTCGAGCAAAGCAGGTACAGTGAGATGCATACCTTTCAGCCAGACAGTGGAGTAGCTCTGGTCCTATGCACAACTCCTGGATCAGCACTAGGTGCCGTGGGCTCACATAGGCTCCTTGCAGCTGAACTATATTTGTGTGATGAAGTTTCCTCAGGACCTGATACTCCTGGAGTACAGCCTGCTTGTCCTCTTCCCGGTAGGGAATAATTTTGGCAGCCTGCGCTTTTCCGCTTAGTTTTTCCCTGCACTGTCTGACGATGCTGAAACGTCCTCTGAAGCCACAAAAACACAAGGGCCAGTTAAACTTCTCCTGCAACTCTTGGAACAAGGTAGCACGCGCCAGGTTCTGCCACATTTCAGACTCAATAGTGTCCTCCTGCTTATTCCGCACCCACACCCCGTGGTGAAAACCATGATCACTCTGGGCCGGTATAAAAGATCATAAGTCTGAACAGCCTTGAAGTGAAACTGCATGGCTCCTTTTAACGGCAGCAGCAGAAAGCCCAACCCCAGTGTCTGTAATTAATAACTGCAATGCATGAGTGTAGCTGTGAGCACGTCCACACTTGGAGCTGTAATAACTCAGAAGGCATCCCATCAAACGTCCCATCTCAGGCCATTGGCATATCTCCAGTTAAAATTCCAAACTAGGCCGTCCCCTCACATCATCCCCTCCATACATTTATCAAGCTCATTTTTTAAGCCAGCTGGGTTTTTTTGCCCCCACAGCTCCCCTTGGAAGGTTATTCCAGAACTTCACTCCTCTGATGGTTTGAAACCTGTGTCTAATTTCAAGTCTAAACTTCCTAATGGCCAGTTTATATCCATTTGTTCGTGTGTCCACATCAGTGTTGAACTTAAATAATTCCCCTTGCTGTGACGCCCAGGTGCTCAAAGGCAAGTTCTAACTAAGTGGAAGGTGTATACACGGCCCTGGTCAATGAGTACATGTATGGAGTTAGCGAGAGCTCTACACGTGTCCGTTTGAACGGGGTCTGAATTCATTTAATGATGCCAATATCTGGTCACGACAGGTGGGCAGGCCAGCAACCAGCCTTAGGCTGAAATGTCCAGTATCCTTACCTACCAGAGATGTTTGAATTAAAACAAAGTGGTAAACGGACAGGCAACAGATGGGTGATCAGTAGGTTTGCAAAAGTGACATTTCTGTTCAAGGATCCCAAAAGAGTCTGTATGCAGCATTCCCCTTGAACATGAACATATAACTGGGTTTCTGTCCTTTCTACCTTTTGATCTCTGTTTGGAAGGCGTAGGTTTGCTGCGTTGGAAAAGGCTCTGCAGGTGCCATTATTTCACTCTCACCCTCTGTAGCAGCTGGAAGCATCTGCACGGCAGACTGAAAAGCTAGAGGGAAAGAGAGACATGACTGAATAAGGGAAAACACCAGTGGGTTCAGTCCAAATCCAAACTTTGTCATCCTTGGGTATCTTGTAAATGGAGAGGAAGACAGGCAACTACAGCATTTCAGACTGAAGCCGGCAAATTTGTGAAACGTCACGCAACAGAGGCACCAAATCATGTTTTAGTGAAAAGAAACATCTTCAGGACTGAACACAGAGTATGCTGCCACGGAAGCTGGAGGGGTAATGCGTGTAGCTGCTATGGCACAAAGGGCCAGACTGCCTCGCCTCCCCAAGGATGTACCTAGTCTCTCTGACAAGATTGTCCTGAGGGCAGCTAGCTCATCATGCCATTCACGTTACTATAGCTACACTTCTATTTTTAGTGTGCTAACTCAATTAGAGCTACCTGAAATTCCATTTCTAGTTCCAGCATAGAAATGACTTTCCTCTGGCCTAGCCGATCACACACAGTCAGATCAGAGGACCAGTGCAAATGGTGACCGATTCATCCATATCTAGCTTAGGCCACGGGTTCTCAACCTGCCACCTGGTCACAGCCCTCAATGAAATGGCAAGAAGTTGCCTGGGAACTGGGAACCTGCTTCTAACTCCATGTTTCATTTCATCAGCTGAAGCAGATATGCTCGGAGTCACTTGCAATTGGTCCTTCCTGGATATTCCCCTGGAATGGGAATGTCACATGAATCATTATGGCACCTCGTTGGAACTGCTGTGTGCAACAGCATGAAGAAATTTGGAGTGTGGCTCAGAAGTAATTATAAGCTCATGATATGAAAATGGCTGAGAATCCCTGGCCCTCGGGCAAGCTTGTGAGGTCAGGATTGGTAAATTATATTGACAAATTACATTGACATGGGAAGGGTTATTTCTCTGCTGTAGTAGAATCCTTTTAGTTGGCAGAAAGAGAAATAAGAGGCCAGATAGGCCGTCAGCTGAATGTTCAGAGGAGTACAGTGGCTGCTGGGAGATATTTCTTTCCAGCTAACGTATTTCTTTAAAAATAACTAACAGTACAAAGTATTAAAATACTTTTTCCTCTATATCTTAGGATAGTTTGACACGCTAAGCAGCAAAATAGTACAAAATGAACAAAGGGAATTTTACAAAAGCAAACACCAATTCACATCAATTAACTACCAAGTTCTGGCTTGTAGACAGGACTATAGAATCATAGAAGATTAGGGCTGAAAGGGACCTCAGGAGGTATCTAGTCCAACTACCTGCTCAAGCAGGACCAACCCCAACTAAATCATCCCAGTCACAGCTTTGTCGAGCCATAACTTTAAAATTTCCAAGGATGGAGATACCACCACCTCCATAGGTAACCCATTCGAGTGCTTCACCACCCTCCTAGGGAAAGGTTTTTCCCAATGTCCAACCCAGACCTCCCCAAGAGCAACTTGAAACCATTACTCCTTGTTCTGCCATCTGCTGCTACTGAGAACAGCCCAGCTCCATCCTCCCTGGATCCATTCTTTCAGGTAGTTGAAGATTGCTATCAAATCCCCCTTTGTTCTTCTTTTATGCAGATTAAACTAGCCTGACTGCCTCAGCCTCTCCTCATAAGTCATATGCTCCAGTCCCCTAACCATTTTTGTTGCCTTCCATTGGACTCTCTCCAAGTTAGCCACATCTTTTCTGCAGTGAAAGTCCCAAATCTGGAGATGATACTCCAAATTTGGTCTCGCCAATGCCAAATAGTGGGGAATAACCACTTTCCTGGGTCTGCTGGAAATGCTCTCTAATGCACCCTGCTGTTAGCTTTCTTGGCAGTAAGAGCACACTGTTGACTCATATCCAGTTTCTTGTCCACTGTAACCCACAGGGATTCTCTGAAGAACTGCTTCCTAGCCAGTTAGTCCCCAGTCTGTAGAAGTGTATGGGATTCTTCTGTCCGAAGTGCAGGACTCTGCCCTTGTCCTTTTTGAACCACATCAGATTTTTTTTGGCTCATTCCTCCACTTTGTCTAGGTCACTGTATCCTTACCCTCCAGGGTCTCTAACACTTCCCACAGCTCAATGCCATCTGTAAACTTGCTGAGGGTGTGATCTACCCTATCCTCCAGATCATTAATGAAGATGTTGAACAAAACTGACCGCATCACTGACTCCCGGGGCACTCCATTTGTAACCAGCTGCCAACTAAACATTGAGTTGTTGATCACTATCCATTGAGCCTGATGCTCTAGCCAGCTTCCTATCTATTTTATAGTCCATTTATCCAATTCAAACTTCTTTAACTTGCTGATAAGAATACTGTGGGACACCATAATAAAATGTTTGCTAACGTTAAGGTATATCACGTCCATCAGTGCAATGGCATTTCAGTGGATTTTTTACCCCTTGTATAGGTGTACTATAAGGCGATGCTTCATAAAGTTGAAACACATTACTCTGATTTTCTTCCATGCTGACCATCCAAATTAAAAGAGCATGTCAGAGAGATGATTGGGCAGTTTCTTCTGTCAAGTAATCAACGTTTCAACCTCAAGATATCAAGACTAGGAGTTCTCATAACTCATTTCACTGCCAGCTAAGGGATTATCTGTGAACAATAGCTCCCAAGGATTCAAAACCCTAAAATACAGAGGTGGCAATGGAGTAATTACAGATTTATGCTCCATTTTTCTTGAGCGCTCACACAAAAAAGGTGCAATAGCGTAGATGTTGGAAAATTGAAATGTTCTACCATCACCCAGTAACTTACCTGTTTGGTGTTTTTCACCAATCTTTACTTTGGCAGATGGGTTGCTGTAGGGTCCCGTTCCAGCTTTACTGATGCAGGCTATCCGGAAGGAGTAAATCAGGCCCTTGGAGAGATTATTGGCATAGCAACAGCAGTCAGGCACCGCAGAAGCAAGAGTCTTCCACTCACCATCTTGGCAAAGGAAAGAGAGAAACACAGGTCAGAAGCTGTTCTAGAGAATATTGAGTTGTCTTTTGTGCTACCATTTATTGCAGTTCTGGGAGTACAGAAAATTGATGGCAGGTTTAAATGAAGCAGCCCATGCAGATAGTGGCGGGAGAATATAACCTCACGTTGTTTTGTCATGGCAACAGTGATCTCATATTTTCATGTCGGAAGCCAGGTATTTTGTACTAGAGCCATGCTTGTCTCATTGCTGTAGTGTTGAGGGGAATGACTGTCAAGACATTTGCAGGTTCAGTTTATGTAATTTCATAAACAAGCAACTCAGGGAGGTTGGGTATCTTTGAGGTTCAAAGGTGAATCCCAAACTCAAAGCAAAACCCTTCTAAAAAAACCCACCATTTTACTCATCTTAAAATGTTGAAAGTAAGCAAAACTGAAACTATTGCACAACTACAATTAAGAACCATAAATTAATCCCCAGAATAATATAAACCTGGGCCAAATTCACTCAAGGTTTTGAGCCTCAAATGGACTCCAGGACTCCAGCAGGAGTTTTAGGTTTGTAATAGAATCCCAATCCTGGTGAGTCTCATGTGAGTCTGAATTTTGTTGAAAACATTTCACACAACTCTACTTTTTATACATTCCAGTTTGCATACTGAGGTTACATAACATGTAATATAGTATTATTGTGTGAGCAGGAAAATGGATACACCATGGAACTAAGGCTAGGAAACAACAGGAACAGATTTATTCTGACCCTCACAGGGGAAACAACTCCCCATGTAGCTCATGGCTAACCCAAATGAACTACGTATGTATGTACATACACATATCTAGGAGGAAGGCACATAAGATAATTGGGCCCAATTATGTCTAGGCAATTTTTTTTGGATAAATCTTATTTCTGACCAAAAATATTGAATATTTCATCCTCTTAATTCTTTCAACTGAAAAAATGCTAAAAAAAATCCAGAAAAGGACAAAGCATTTTGTTTCAACATTTCAAAAATCAAATCCTTTTGAGTTTTCTTTTTCACTTTTCATTCAATAATTTTTTTATTTCAAAATTTCTTCAATTTTATTTTAAAAAATAAAAAAAAACGCTTAAAATGGTCAAAATAAAATCTTTCGTGTAATTAATGCCACAACAACGTTTGATGCCATGGGTTGACCTGAACTGATATTTTTTTTCCAATAGCCAGCTAACCAAAAAAGTTGCATAGCTCTAGGCCCAATCTGATTGTGATCTGGAAGTGCTACTGCAAGATAAATGTTTATTATTATTAATAATTATAAATTAACAATAATATACTGGAATTGAAAAGAGAGGTGGGACTTAAAAAGGTTCGGATCCAAGACCAGTTGAAGTAAATGAAAAGGCACCCCCAGACTTCAGTGGGTGACTGATCAAGCCCTGAAAGAGTCAAATAATATACGACTAAAGGTATAACTGTCTTTGGATGAAGGAGATTGTCATTGCACAAGTCCGGTAAACTCATATGTCTCTTTAGTAGGATTCTAATGGGAAATTAAGTTGTTTGGAGCAGGGGTTCTCAACCCTGTTAGTGTCGTGACACAGTTGGCAGCCCCCCCAACTGTACGCGACGCAGGACACCCCACCCACCACAAACCACCACTGCCGAGGCTCCCCCCCCCCCAGCAGTTTTGGGGGCAGCTCTTCAGAAAGTTGCCTGCACCACCCAAAAAAAAAAAGCTGCCGTGGCGGGGACTTTCGGCGGTGGCTCTTCTGAAAGCTGCTCCTACGGAAGCAGCACCCTGCTGCTGGAAGAGTTTGTTTCAGCAGCGGGGTCAGAGAGGGCGGTCTTTCAGTGGTGGGTTGAGTTGCGGCGACACACTCAGTCGCCATGCCACACAGTGGTTGAGAACTGCTGCTTTGGAATATGGTTTGTCGTCTTCTTCTGTTTGTTCAGCACCTTGGACAATGAGGTCTTGATCCAGGACTGGGGTTCCTAGTTGCTACAATACTACTACTACTACTGATAATAATAATAATAATAATAATAATAATAATAATAATAAGAAGAAGAAGTATGAGATGTAGAGATTATCTAGTTCTACTTTACCTTCACTCTTGCACTGCACTGTATAGGTAATGGTGGTGTTACATTCCACAGGTTTCCAGACCACTTGCACTCCATCTTCATACACCTCAACAATATCAGGGGCTGGAGGACTAGCAAGAACCTCTGTCAAGAAAGTACACTAAATTAAGGGTGTTATAGACAGAAATGAAGGCCAAGGCCCTGCTTCTTTTAACAGATGAGTTAATTTACAGTTACAGATATTCTTCCATTTCAAACAGATGGTTTCTTTAGGAATGGTAAACTCTATTTTCCTAATCATAGATGATTAGGGTTGGAAGGGAACCTCAGGAGGTATCTAGTACAACTCCCTGCTCAAAACAGGACCAAACCCAACTCAATCCTCCCTGATAGGACTTTGTCAAGCCAGACCTCTAAGGATGGAGATTCTACCATCTCCCTAGGTAACCCATTCCAGTGCTTCTCCACCCTCCTAGTGAAAAAGATTTTTCTAATTGCAAACTTATCAACAACTTGAAAGTTGGGCTCAAAGTAGATTGTTATTGAGTTTCCATTCCACTAAGGAGAGACGCTGAAAAAAACAAAAGTCAATGAGAAAGAACTCAGTGCAAACTGCACCAAGCACTGTGAAAAAACAGAGACTCTGCATAAGGAGCAGAGATAGGGGAGAGAGAAAAATTCCATGGAAAATATAAACACAGTAGGTCGGATGTATGCTTGGTGTAAACTCCATCCACTCTCAACAGACTTACATCATAGAAGAATATGATTCCATATATACAATGAATACTAGCTACGTATTTACACCAGCCTAGCTCTGGGAGATGGGTGAATTCTTCTGGGAGTAAAAACATCTTTTGGTTGTTTTCTAAAATTAAATCACCCTTGAAAAATCCAGGAATCTAAAAAGGTATGCAAATTTAAACTAGTTTTGTGAGCGCCGGTTTACTAATCAAAGTCTATAAGATCTGCCCATCTTTACCTCTGAATGTCATTTGCTTTAGCTTTTATAATGATTTTACTTGTTAAAACACATTGTATTTGTATTTCCAGTCTCTGTGTCCCTAGGTCCTCCAGTTTCAAACATCTAAATCAAGGTTTCTACATTACGGTCAATGCATCAGCTTTCACCAACACACCTTAAATCACCTGTACTAAAGAGATGTCCAAGCTGAAGAACAAACTCAGACAGATACCTCATCTTTGTTTCCTTTCTACCTGGAACTACCCCCGTGAGTTCCCAGAAAATGAATGATCCCTTTGTGTATGGAAGAAAATCTATAATGCAGCATGTTTGCTAATTCTGGATATAATTCTGAAGTGGGAGCTACACAAATCAGGTCTCTATTTCCTTGAATTACTTCCTTCTCTTACCTGCCTTCCTTAGGATGCAGGAGGTGGATGCTGTACCCAGGGAGTTGCTGGCCACGCATGTGTAAATACCAAAGTCCTCGGCTGTAACTACCAATATGGTTAAAAGCTGGAAGTTTTTGAGTGTGGCTGAGATCAGTGTTCTACTGCTGCTGCAAATGGGCATCCCATCTGAAAGGCAGAAGAAATAAGTCCTTCAATTCTACTGAGGTGTCTAAAAGTCCCCTCTTTTCCAAGCAGAAGAGTCCCCTAAATCTACTCCCCTTAACCTCCCCCCATTATGCAGATTCTTACAATCATCTCTGTTCTATAATTTCAAACCTATTATTAAATGATCCCAAATACTCAAAGGAGACTTTACGTCACCTCTGAACCAGTCGACGTGCACAGGCAAACGGGCAGACGTTTGACAAGACAGAGTCACGGACTGCCCTAGTGCAGCATCCTGATCCACGAGCTCTTCTACAAAAGAAGGTGCTGAAAGGAGGAGGGAAAGCAGCATTTCAGAGAGATTAAGATGATTACACACGTCAGTCACAAGCAACATACCAGATAGCATCTCTAACCAGACTAGATATCAAGGCGCTCCAATGGGGAAAAACACCAAAAAACCCATTTCTCAGATTCTTGGGTTCATTTTGTCATCCTTCTCTTCTTAAGCCCCAATGACCAAACTGTGACGTGGGTGCTCACAAAGAAGTCATGCAGATCATTCAGTCTCATTTTCATTCTGTGCTGGCTTGAATCATGTGAAGGCATATTACATTACAAGCAAGGTGCCTAGACAAGATCCAAGAACTTCAGAAATTAACACAAATATATTAGTGGTATGCAACATATTTTTTCTTTAGTAAATGTAGCAGTGTGGTAATTTAAACAGCTCTTGGAAAGTATCTTAGGGTTTTGATATGACAACGATGGGTGTTCTAGAAATGGGTTGGGTTGGGTTGGGTTGGGTTGGGTTGGG
>VOCT01110410.1:0-16791 GCA_007922175.1 Pelusios castaneus
CCACAACACCCAGCAGCGTAACAGGTGCATCATGCCTGGATGTGTCTCTTACATCCATCAGCAAAGCAGGTGCACTTTCCCTGGAATACCCAGCAGTAGCTAACAAACTGGCTAGCATCAATGTTTGCCGCTGTGTTGAAGAATTATAATGGAAACCAAGGCACAACTTCAATTGTGTCAGTGCAAAGGCACACGTGTGTGGCTGATTAAAAAGACTACAGTAGGCATAAAGGAAAAATGACCCTAACGTCATCATTGAGGATTCCTGGCTTCTTACATCTCCCCTAAATTTCGGTGACCCCAAAATTCTTACAACTCCCCTAAATTTCCATCTTCTTCTTACATCTCCCCTAAATTTCTGTCTGGGGCAGCCAACAAAAGTAAGAAGCAACGGTTGCTTTTGAGAGAAAGCCAGGCAGAGTAGCAAGTTCATTGCAATGAGCCAACTCTCACTCACAAGCTCAAGGATCAAACTTTCTACCCCCAGGTGTGGAAACAAGTTTTCTTTCTGAGCATGCTCACTGGAGTCCTTCCTGTCAAGGAATGCCTTGCTCTAAAATCCTAACAGTGCAAAGTCTCCCCTGCAGGAGCCATCTATCCTACAGAAGTCCATATCAATATACCGAGGCAGTGAACTGCACAATCAACAGAGAAATCTTAACACCATGTTTTACGTTTTTAAAACAGCAGGTTCAAATAAAGTGAGTCAGAGTTGTTTTAAGCTCCTAGGTGTCTGATCTATTTGCATTTTGATCATAAAGCCTGGAGACTTTAAATGCATGTCCCACAGCTCACATTCACCGTGGTTGTAACCACATTAAGTATCAACCCTTTGAGGTTATTCATCCATGCTGCCCAGATCACGCGGCTCATGGCCATGGGTAGACCTCCCCAGTGGTATACGCTGTACATTCCAGCCCTCTGTTAGTGCACCACAGAAAACGGGCTTGTGTCTGAGATGATGTGATTTGGGCCATGCATAGGAGCAGCATACAAAGGGTTAATCAAGGCTTCCCCTGAAAAATTCAGGACTACGCGAGTGCCTTTTCTCTTGCAGGATCAGGAATAGGGCCACAAATGGGTGTTGTTGAACAGGCAAACCCATCTCTCTCCTTTAGTACAAGCTATGCACAAGATTGACTCCCACAGGACAAACGAAGGATGGCTCATTCTGGCCTGGTCAGCGGGAGGCTCACCTGGAAGTTACTGCCTATGTCTCACAGGAGCCCTGGTGACAGTCGCGCCTGCAGAAAGGTGCAGAGATGTCTGTGTAACACGCTCTGTGAGGAGTGTGACCAGGACCCCCTCTAGTGGCTGGCTTTGCACCCTGCTTCTAGCTGGCACATGAAAGAGTTCTCTTTTAGTGCGGCCGGCAGAGGCCTGTGCCTTTCATCCCACTGACGACTGTGGTGTCTGTGCATGAACATGCCTTCATGCATTACACACGGGATCCAGTCACCGGTGCACGCCGATGGCATATGTCCAGCCTAGTCCTGCCTGTGTGTGACAGACACATCAGATGCCCTATTAAACAAATGTTATTTATAGCTGCACTTACCCACAGCTCTGCCTAGGAGAGCGAGAGAGACATACACACTACATTTCATTTGATGGCCACACAATTTTGGATTTCTTTTCAAACAAGAAGATGTATATATTCTGATTCCATCCTGGGGCACCATCATTCAATAGCCTCATTTCCCCCATCCCCAGGGAAATTTTTTACTGACTCCTTTGGGTATTGAGAGATGGGCTAGACGACCTGAGTAGCCCATGAGTGCAGGTGATCAAATGCTGAGTCTCCTGCTATTATAAGGAGCCTGGCTAGTAATGTCTGAAAGGCACACGAGGTGGCTGGGGATCTGGAATCTTTGTGCTGTTCTGGAGCTGGTAGGGAGGTTATTGAACAATGTCACGTGCTAAGGGAAGGATTTTCAAAGCCACCCAGAGACCCAGTTCCCATTCACTCGTGTCTAATGGGAACTGGTCACCCAAATCTCTCTCTAAGGTTTCAGGGTCGCTGTTTTACTGCATCTGGTTTGCAACCAGACATGACATTTGGGTACCAAACTCCCAGTGCAAACATCTGTTGGGGCATGTGGGGTAAGGGAATTTATTCTTTACTGTGTTCGCCAATCTCACTGTGCAATCATTAGCCCATACTTTGAGCACAGCAGGCTTCTTTTCTTTTCTCGTTCTGCTAGGAAACTCCTCAGTTTGGTGGTAGAGAAAGTGACCAGAGCTTGCTGTCTGTCATCCAAACCCGTCTCCTGGAGCCAGGGAAACTGAAGGCATTCCATTACCGATGGCCTCCCCCTAGCACGGGAAGAGAGGAAGAAGGTCAACAAGAGTCTGGATCAGATGGAGACATGCAACGAGAGGAAGATGGGTACTTGGCTAGGGAGAGAAGAAAGCAGGAACTGGGCCCTGTGTAGGTTTGCATGCTGGAAAGCAAACATCCTCTTACCAGGGATTTGCACACAGTGTGCTTTGGAGAAATGTCACAGCCCCCCCAGACAGACCCGCGTAGCATCTGGTAAGCTTCACTTTCCCCTTCCTGGCAATTCTTGGAAAGTCACAGGCCACGTCAGAGCTGAGAGGGTAGTCGGCGCTCAGCCTAACACACACACAAAAGAGAGTAAATCGACACATGAGGGGGAAGGCCTCTTTAAATGCATTCCTGTTTCCAGCTCCTTTTCTGAGCACTCTTCTGAAGGGCTACATTAGTGTGAGGAAGCAGACCACGCCTGTGTTGAGAAACATTGTACAGGAAGTGGAAATGGAAGAAATGATTTATTTGAGGACGGGTTTAGTGAAAATGCTCTGTTTGCCTTTCTATTTAGTAAAAACAACGAGAGTCCTGTGGTACCTTATAGACTAACAGATTTTCTTCGGCATCTGACGAAGTGGGTTATAGCCCACAAAAGCTTATGCTGAAGAAAATCTGTTAGTCTATAAGGTGCCACAGGACTCTCGTTTTTGCTGTACAGAGACTAACACGGCTACCCATCTGGAAATTTCTATTTAGTGTAGCTTAAACGTGCATGTGCAGGTTGGGTTTGATTTGGGGGTTTTGGGGGGGAGGGGCAGTTGAGTGTATACAAAAGGTGGATGTGGTGCTGATCCTACACCAATCCTGCTGTGCTAATGTAACCTTCGGGTGGGCTAAAATTCATTTAGTTGCCCTTCTCCAGTGCCTCACAGAAATCAATCCCAATCCCTATGGAGAAAGCAGCTGGAGACCCAGGATCCAGTCTGTATGGGACTCTCAGCGAAGCTTGCTCAGAGCTACACTCCCACATTAAAATACTACTACAATAAACATAAGAATGAACTTTATTAACTACTAACTAAATGAACCTTATCCTAAGAAAACAAAATACAATGAACCAAGAACAATCCCTACAGAAAACCCCGCAGGAAAGATACCCAAGAGTCCCAAAATCCAGGTGGAGTTCACCCAACTCTCAGCTACAGTCTCTGTTCCAGTGTAGAAGCTAGAGTGGCAAGAAATAGCTGTCCTCTTCTTCCTTTGCTGGAATCCTCTATAGCATTCCATGCAGGCTTTTCCTTCTCCTTTGCAACCAGCCCTCAGTCCCATATGCATGTCTGTAAGGTCTGTTGCAGATGACTCCATTAGAGGGAGAAAACATCTTGTTCACTCCTGGCTCAGCTTCTCTCCAGAAAACTGAGCACATGGTCTCCTTTCAAGGCAGCTCCTGCCTGCTGTCTGCACAGACATCATCTGACTGACATCACATCACATCACACCAGCAGAGTACACTGTGGAGCATGCTCAAAATGCTACCACTCCCTGCTTCCAGAAATTTCTGGTTGTGGGTAGCTAATCTGCCCAGCAACAGTAACCCATCCTCAGCAGGTCTCTCAAAGAGAGGCATATGGGTTACACTAACAGGCTATAAAGACAGCACATCAGCCTCCCAGAGAGTACCATTTTCATCGCAGAGGGTGCAGAGCCATAATAGCCATCTTTAAACCACTCATTTCACAGCCCACAGTTCTGGGGGTGTGGTGAAGGAGGTGGGGTGCAGTCGGAATGCTGCTGGATTTCAGTTAATGAGGGGGACCTCAGTGGATCTCTGTTGGCAGGTCTCCTTTGAAACCCTAATGGATTTAAGCTGCCTTCCACATATGCAATCCACAGCCATAGACTCATAGAAATGCAGGATTGGAAGTGACCTGGGGCAGATCTAAACTGACAGCTATTTTCGGTGGCAGTCAAAGGGAGATACTCAAGTTACTTAAAATAACTTGCATATCTCACTTTGATTTCCCTACACCCAACACGTCCACTACACTGAGTCGAAGGGACAGCCCTCCTTTCAACTCAGCAGTACTCCAATTGCCGGAATGGTCTTCAGGGATCAATTTCCTGATCAACCGAGTGGGTCTTCACAGACACGATAAGTTGATGGGGAAGGTCGATATGATGGCACTAAATTTGCCACTGTCAGTGAAAACAATCCCCTCTATAGGTCAAGTTTCCTGAACTGACAAAAGACTAAGTATTAACTAGACCATCTCTAACAGGTGTTTGTCTAACCTGCTCTTAAAGACCCCAATGATGGAAATTCCACAACCTCCCTAAGTAATTTCTTCTGGTGATTAACTATCCTGACAGTTTGGAAAGTTTTCCTAATGTCTAACCTAAATCTCTCTTGCTGCAATTTAACCCATTACTTCTTGTTGTATCCTCAGCGATTGAGAAGAACAATTCATCACCCTTCTCTTTATTGCAACCCTTTATATACTTAAAGACTATTGTCATGTCCCCTCTCAGACTCCAGACTAAACAAATCCAACTTTTTTCAATCTCTTCCCTTAGGTCATGTTTTCTAGACCTTTAATCAGTTTTGATGCTCTCTTCTGGACTTTCTCCAGTTTGTCCACATCCTTCCTGAAATGAGGTGCCCAGAATTGGACAGAATACTCAAGATGAGGCCTTATCAATGCTGAATAGAATGGAAGAATTACTTCTCATGCCTTGCTTACTACACTCCTGCTAATACATAGAATCATAGAAATGTAGGGCTGGAAGGGAACTCAAGAAATCTTCAAGTCCAGCCGCTAGTGCTGTGTCGAGGCCAAATAAACCTAGATTATCCCTGAAAGGTGTTTGTCCAACTTGTTTTTTAAAGTTTCCAAGATCTCCAAGTTAAGCAAGGGTAGTGTCTTCCCATAATACCTATCTTTCCTAAGCGTTAGTGTAGTTTGCTCTTGTGCCCTTAATAATGTCTATTTAAAAACCCGCTAGCTCTTTTGAATTCTTTTCTTTCACTTAGACTTGCTTCCCATCGGGTCTTACTTATCAATTCTCTGACCTTGCTAAAGTTTGCCTTCTTGAAATCCACCATCTTTATTCTCCTGTTTTCTCTCCTACCCGTCTTTAGAATCACGAGCCATATCATTGCATGATCACTTTCACCTAAGCTGCCTTCCCACCTTCACATATTCAACCATTCTCTCCATTTGTCAGACTCAGTTGTAGAACAGCTTCTCGGCTAGTCGCTTTTTTCACCTTCAGTAATAAATGCTTGTCTCGAATGCATTCCAAAGACTTGTTGGATAATCAGGGCCCAACTGCATTATTTTCCCAACAGATGTCTGAGTAGTTGAAGTCCCCCATCACCAAGTCCTGTGTTCTGGATGATTCTTTTAGTTGTTTAAAAAAAGCCTCATCCACATATTCTTCTGTGGTTAGTTGATCTATAGTAGACACCTACCATGACATCACCCTTGGTTTTTTACTCCTTTTATTCTTATCCAAAGACTTTCAACAGGTCTGTCCCTCCCTCTTCTATCTCAGTAAAAGTGTGTACAAGATATACACGTGTACACAAGATACACAAGGCAACTTTTCCTCACTTTTTTCTATACCAATATTCCTGTCATGTGAATGATCCCACCATGTTTCTGTGACACCAGTTCTGTCAGCATTGCGATTATTCCCCAGTATTTCTCATTCTTTGCTAGGGAACAACTTACATTATGAAAGTGGTGATGCCGACCGCCCAGATATCCGTCTGTGGGAGGGCTCCTTGCTCTGAAAGCAGTTCTGGAGCTAAAAAGACACAACAATGTGAGTGGAGACTTCTTACGAGATGGAATCTTTATTTTAGCAGAAAAGTTGTGTGCCAGTTTTAGTCCTTGCTACATTCCCAGGTGATGAGGAATAAAGGCCTGTTACAGAGGACAGGCTGATATATGACACCCCACGAACATCCTGAGTCATGTAAGAAACCAAACAAATGGAGACCTATGACTGTATCTCCAGAAGGCTTTATTATTTCTAGGGATCTATTGCAAATCTAGTGCTGTGTTCATTGATTTTACCCAGGCAGTGATTACACTGTACGTATTTTACAGGCATGACTCTCCTCTCACTTACACTGGTGTAAATCTAAAGTGACCCCGTTGAAGTTAACAGTAACACCGGTGTAAATGAGAAGGGAACACGCCCACTGTATGTAGCATGCACAGTCACTACCTCTGTTTGGGATGCTAAACAGTGTCTGACATTTTAAATTGGCCAATGTGAGAAGAAGGAATTAGCAATTCAATTCACTCAATTACGGGAATGAAAAAGCCGGGACGATGGCTATTTCCACTTAGTTCTACTCATTGCAGCCAGCCAAACACAAGCCGGGGTTAGTACACAGGCAAGCTCAAAACATTCTGAACTCCTGCATCATCCGAACTAGGAACTCCAGGGTGAATTCTGGCCACTGCAGAAACATCCAGGTCTACAACCTCGATTACAGCACAAACGGGAATAACTTGAGAGCATGCAGGCCAAACCCAGTTTCCTGTTAGCTGGCAATAAATGGAACATCTGCAAGACAATGAATGGGGGCAACTACAAACACCTTTATAAAATGTCGCTCCCACTATTGTCCTAGTCTGACCTTCCATCTAGCAGGGACCCAAGGCTGGCTGACCCTATGCTCACATAGCACTGACGTATTACACTCACCCATGGTTTCTATGTAGTCGACGCACCTATCCATGGTGATGACTCTGTCTGGCGTGTAGAACTGTGCATTGCCAAAGTCCAGGAGTTTAAGCAGGTTGGGTTGGGTAATTATCATGTTTTCAGACCTCAGATCCAAGTGCAGGATGTGGTGTGCGTGGAGGAACTCAACTGCACTGAGAATCTGCCATAGATAGTCTCTGACCTCCACCTCTGAATAGGATGCCCTGGCAATGGAAACACATTGAAAATCCTACTCTTCCTTCCTGCGTAGTTTAATGGCTTGAGCCTGCTTCCACTGAAGTCAAAGGGAAAACTCCCATGGACTTCTAGTATGAACAGCAACCACGGTATTCAGCACTTTTCATCTGCGTCAGATATTTTGCCAACATTATTCATTAATCCTCACAAACTCCACTGGGGGTAGCTAAGTAAATATTGTTTTGCCTGTTTTACAGGTGGAAATCTGAGGCTGAGATGTTAAATGACTGGGCTACAGACAGAGTCCGTGGCAGACTGGGTTCAGAAGCAGCCCTTGTGCTCAGATCATGGGCTTTCCCTTCTTATTCATACAATTTCATCTCATCAATTTTCAGCCATCAGTGGGAGGCGAAAGGAGAAATGGGAGTAAATGTGTGGCTGCCAGAGTCGCACAAAATCCCCATGCCATCTAGTGCAGTTACACTTTAAAAGCAGGATTTAAGTTTGTCCAATATCAGCAGCCTCTTTATGGCCACTTGAGAGCTGGGATTTAATGAGAGAATCTAGGTGGCGAACATAGACATAAAACAAATTATGCTCTCAGTCCCCAGGAGTGGAGGGAAAGAGGCTATGGAGCTCCTTAGATATTGGTTTATGGCTGCTCAATGGAAGCTGAAGATCCAGACAAGACTCAGAGGAGTAGAAGAGATGTATCACAACTCTAGTACAAGATTAGAAAACATGGGGGGAAATATGGGTGGAAGGAGAGGCTCTAGAACAGTGGTCCCCAACCAGTAGATCATGATCTACTTCTGAAGGGCAATTGCCATTGAAACCTATGAGCAATGTGCCATCAGCTGGCAAAAGATTGGAGACCACTGCTCTAGAATGACGAGGTGAGCAAGAATCCACTGTAGAGATGCCTCCGCTAGCTAATTGCCTCGAGCAAAGCAGGTACAGTGAGATGCATACCTTTCAGCCAGACAGTGGAGTAGCTCTGGTCCTATGCACAACTCCTGGATCAGCACTAGGTGCCGTGGGCTCACATAGGCTCCTTGCAGCTGAACTATATTTGTGTGATGAAGTTTCCTCAGGACCTGATACTCCTGGAGTACAGCCTGCTTGTCCTCTTCCCGGTAGGGGATAATTTTGGCAGCCTGCGCTTTTCCGCTTAGTTTTTCCCTGCACTGTCTGACGATGCTGAAACGTCCTCTGAAGCCACAAAAACACAAGGGCCAGTTAAACTTCTCCTGCAACTCTTGGAACAAGGTAGCACGCGCCAGGTTCTGCCACATTTCAGACTCAATAGTGTCCTCCTGCTTATTCCGCACCCACACCCCGTGGTGAAAACCATGATCACTCTGGGCCGGTATAAAAGATCATAAGTCTGAACAGCCTTGAAGTGAAACTGCATGGCTCCTTTTAACGGCAGCAGCAGAAAGCCCAACCCCAGTGTCTGTAATTAATAACTGCAATGCATGAGTGTAGCTGTGAGCACGTCCACACTTGGGGCTGTAATAACTCAGAAGGCATCCCATCAAACGTCCCATCTCAGGCCATTGGCATATCTCCAGTCAAATTCCAAACTAGGCCGTCCCCTCACATCATCCCCTCCATACATTTATCAAGCTCATTTTTTAAGCCAGCTGGGTTTTTTGCCCCCACAGCTCCCCTTGGAAGGTTATTCCAGAACTTCACTCCTCTGATGGTTTGAAACCTGTGTCTAATTTCAAGTCTAAACTTCCTAATGGCCAGTTTATATCCATTTGTTCGTGTGTCCACATCAGTGTTGAACTTAAATAATTCCCCTTGCTGTGACGCCCAGGTGCTCAAAGGCAAGTTCTAACTAAGTGGAAGGTGTATACACGGCCCTGGTCAATGAGTACATGTATGGAGTTAGCGAGAGCTCTACACGTGTCCGTTTGAACGGGGTCTGAATTCATTTAATGATGCCAATATCTGGTCACGACAGGTGGGCAGGCCAGCAACCAGCCTTAGGCTGAAATGTCCAGTATCCTTACCTACCAGAGATGTTTGAATTAAAACAAAGTGGTAAATGGACAGGCAACAGATGGGTGATCAGTAGGTTTGCAAAAGTGACATTTCTGTTCAAAGATCCCAAAAGAGTCTGTATGCAGCATTCCCCTTGAACATGAACATATAACTGGGTTTCTGTCCTTTCTACCTTTTGATCTCTGTTTGGAAGGCGTAGGTTTGCTGCGTTGGAAAAGGCTCTGCAGGTGCCATTATTTCACTCTCACCCTCTGTAGCAGCTGGAAGCATCTGCACGGCAGACTGAAAAGCTAGAGGGAAAGAGAGACATGACTGAATAAGGGAAAACACCAGTGGGTTCAGTCCAAATCCAAACTTTGTCATCCTTGGGTATCTTGTAAATGGAGAGGAAGACAGGCAACTACAGCATTTCAGACTGAAGCCAGCAAATTTGTGAAACGTCACGCAACAGAGGCACCAAATCATGTTTTAGTGCAAAGAAACATCTTCAGGACTGAACACAGAGTATGCTGCCACGGAAGCTGGAGGGGTAATGCGTGTAGCTGCTATGGCACAAAGGGCCAGACTGCCTCGCCTCCCCAAGGATGTACCTAGTCTTTCTGACAAGATTGTCCTGAGGGCAGCTAGCTCATCATGCCATTCACGTTACTATAGCTACACTTCTATTTTTAGTGTGCTAACTCAATTAGAGCTACCTGAAATTCCATTTCTAGTTCCAGCATAGAAATGACTTTCCTCTGGCCTAGCCGATCACACACAGTCAGATCAGAGGACCAGTGCAAATGGTGACCGATTCATCCATATCTAGCTTAGGCCACGGGTTCTCAACCTGCCACCTGGTCACAGCCCTCAATGAAATGGCAAGAAGTTGCCTGGGAACTGGGAACCTGCTTCTAACTCCATGTTTCATTTCATCAGCTGAAGCAGATATGCTCGGAGTCACTTGCAATTGGTCCTTCCTGGATATTCCCCTGGAATGGGAATGTCACATGAATCATTATGGCACCTCGTTGGAACTGCTGTGTGCAACAGCATGAAGAAATTTGGAGTGTGGCTCAGAAGTAATTATAAGCTCATGATATGAAAATGGCTGAGAATCCCTGGCCCTCGGGCAAGCTTGTGAGGTCAGGATTGGTAAATTATATTGACAAATTACATTGACATGGGAAGGGTTATTTCTCTGCTGTAGTAGAATCCTTTTAGTTGGCAGAAAGAGAAATAAGAGGCCAGATAGGCCGTCAGCTGAATGTTCAGAGGAGTACAGTGGCTGCTGGGAGATATTCCTCTCCAGCTAACGTATTTCTTTAAAAATAACTAACAGTACAAAGTATTAAAATACTTTTTCCTCTATATCTTAGGATAGTTTGACACGCTAAGCAGCAAAATAGTACAAAATGAACAAAGGGAATTTTACAAAAGCAAACACCAATTCACATCAATTAACTACCAAGTTCTGGCTTCTAGACAGGACTATAGAATCATAGAAGATTAGGGCTGAAAGGGACCTCAGGAGGTATCTAGTCCAACTACCTGCTCAAGCAGGACCAACCCCAACTAAATCATCCCAGTCACAGCTTTGTCGAGCCATAACTTTAAAATTTCCAAGGATGGAGATACCACCACCTCCATAGGTAACCCATTCGAGTGCTTCACCACCCTCCTAGGGAAAGGTTTTTCCCAATGTCCAACCCAGACCTCCCCAAGAGCAACTTGAAACCATTACTCCTTGTTCTGCCATCTGCTGCTACTGAGAACAGCCCAGCTCCATCCTCCCTGGATCCATTCTTTCAGGTAGTTGAAGATTGCTATCAAATCCCCCTTTGTTCTTCTTTTATGCAGATTAAACTAGCCTGACTGCCTCAGCCTCTCCTCATAAGTCATATGCTCCAGTCCCCTAACCATTTTTGTTGCCTTCCATTGGACTCTCTCCAAGTTAGCCACATCTTTTCTGCAGTGAAAGTCCCAAATCTGGAGATGATACTCCAAATTTGGTCTCGCCAATGCCAAATAGTGGGGAATAATCACTTTCCTGGGTCTGCTGGAAATGCTCTCTAATGCACCCTACTGTTAGCTTTCTTGGCAGTAAGAGCACACTGTTGACTCATATCCAGTTTCTTGTCCACTGTAACCCACAGGGATTCTCTGAAGAACTGCTTCCTAGCCAGTTAGTCCCCAGTCTGTAGAAGTGTATGGGATTCTTCTGTCCGAAGTGCAGGACTCTGCCCTTGTCCTTTTTGAACCACATCAGATTTTTTTTGGCTCATTCCTCCACTTTGTCTAGGTCACTGTATCCTTACTCTCCAGGGTATCTAACACTTCCCACAGCTCAATGCCATCTGTAAACTTGCTGAGGGTGTGATCTACCCTACCCTCCAGATCATTAATGCAGATGTTGAACAAAACTGACCGCATCACTGACTCCCGGGGCACTCCATTTGTAACCAGCTGCCAACTAAACATTGAGTTGTTGATCACTATCCATTGAGCCTGATGCTCTAGCCAGCTTCCTATCTATTTTATAGTCCATTTATCCAATTCAAACTTCTTTAACTTGCTGATAAGAATACGGTGGGACACCATAATAAAATGTTTGCTAACGTTAAGGTATATCACGTCCATCAGTGCAATGGCATTTCAGTGGATTTTTTACCCCTTGTATAGGTGTACTATAAGGCGATGCTTCATAAAGTTGAAACACATTACTCTGATTTTCTTCCATGCTGACCATCCAAATTAAAAGAGCATGTCAGAGAGATGATTGGGCAGTTTCTTCTGTCAAGTAATCAACGTTTCAACCTCAAGATATCAAGACTAGGAGTTCTCATAACTCATTTCACTGCCAGCTAAGGGATTATCTGTGAACAATAGCTCCCAAGGATTCAAAACCCTAAAATACAGAGGTGGCAATGGAGTTATTACAGATTTATGCTCCATTTTTCTTGAGCGCTCACACAAAAAAGGTGCAATAGCGTAGATGTTGGAAAATTGAAATGTTCTACCATCACCCAGTAACTTACCTGTTTGGTGTTTTTCACCAATCTTTACTTTGGCAGATGGGTTGCTGTAGGGTCCCGTTCCAGCTTTACTGATGCAGGCTATCCGGAAGGAGTAAGTCAGGCCCTTGGAGAGATTATTGGCATAGCAACAGCAGTCAGGCACTGCAGAAGCAAGAGTCTTCCACTCACCATCTTGGCGAAGGAAAGAGAGAAACACAGGTCAGAAGCTGTTCTAGAGAATATTGAGTTGTCTTTTGTGCTACCATTTATTGCAGTTCTGGGAGTACAGAAAATTGACGGCAGGTTTAAATGAAGCAGCCCATGCAGATAGTGGCGGGAGAATATAACCTCACGTTGTTTTGTCATGGCGACAGTGATCTCATATTTTCATGTCGGAAGCCAGGTATTTTGTACTAGAGCCATGCTTGTCTCATTGCTGTAGTGTTGAGGGGAATGACTGTCAAGACATTTGCAGGTTCAGTTTATGTAATTTCATAAACAAGCAACTCAGGGAGGTTGGGTATCTTTGAGGTTCAAAGGTGAATCCCAAACTCAAAGCAAAACCCTTCTAAAAAACCCACCATTTTACTCATCTTAAAATGTTGAAAGTAAGCAAAACTGAAACTATTGCACAACTACAATTAAGAACCATAAATTAATCCCCAGAATAATATAAACCTGGGCCAAATTCACTCAAGGTTTTGAGCCTCAAATGGACTCCAGGACTCCAGCAGGAGTTTTAGGTTTGTAATAGAATCCCAATCCTGGTGAGTCTCATGTGAGTCTGAATTTTGTTGAAAACATTTCACACAACTCTACTTTTTATACATTCCAGTTTGCATACTGAAGTTACATAACATGTAATATAGTATTATTGTGTGAGCAGGAAAATGGATACACCATGGAACTAAGGCTAGGAAACAACAGGAACAGATTTATTCTGACCCTCACAGGGGAAACAACTCCCCATGTAGCTCATGGCTATCCCAAATGAACTACGTATGTATGTACATACACATATCTAGGAGGAAGGCACATAAGATAATTGGGCCCAATTATGTCTAGGCAATTTTTTTTGGATAAATCTTATTTCTGACCAAAAATATTGAATATTTCATCCTCTTAATTCTTTCAACTGAAAAAATGCTAAAAAAAATCCAGAAAAGGACAAAGCATTTTGTTTCAACATTTCAAAAATCAAATCCTTTTGAGTTTTCTTTTTCACTTTTCATTCAATAATTTTTTTATTTCAAAATTTCTTCAATTTTATTTTAAAAAATAAAAAAAAACGCTTAAAATGGTCAAAATAAAATCTTTCGTGTAATTAATGCCACAACAACGTTTGATGCCATGGGTTGACCTGAACTGATATTTTTTTTCCAATAGCCAGCTAACCAAAAAAGTTGCATAGCTCTAGGCCCAATCTGATTGTGATCTGGAAGTGCTACTGCAAGATAAATGTTTAATATTATTAATAATTATAAATTAACAATAATAGACTGGAATTGAAAAGAGAGGTGGGACTTAAAAAGGTTCGGATCCAAGACCAGTTGAAGTAAATGAAAAGGCACCCCCAGACTTCAGTGGGTGACTGATCAAGCCCTGAAAGAGTCAAATAATATACGACTAAAGGTATAACTGTCTTTGGATGAAGGAGATTGTCATTGCACAAGTCCAGTAAACTCATATGTCTCTTTAGTAGGATTCTAATGGGAAATTAAGTTGTTTGGAGCAGGGGTTCTCAACCCTGTTAGTGTCGTGACACAGTTGGCAGCCCCCCCCAACTGTACGCGACGCAGGACACCCCACCCACCACAAACCACCACTGCCGAGGCTCCCCCCCCCCCAGCAGTTTTGGGGGCAGCTCTTCAGAAAGTTGCCTGCACCACCCAAAAAAAAAAAGCTGCCGTGGCGGGGACTTTCGGCGGTGGCTCTTCTGAAAGCTGCTCCTACGGAAGCAGCACCCTGCTGCTGGAAGAGTTTGTTTCAGCAGCGGGGTCAGAGAGGGCGGTCTTTCAGTGGTGGGTTGAGTTGCGGCGACACACTCAGTCGCCATGCCACACAGTGGTTGAGAACTGCTGCTTTGGAATATGGTTTGTCGTCTTCTTCTGTTTGTTCAGCACCTTGGACAATGAGGTCTTGATCCAGGACTGGGGTTCCTAGTTGCTACAATACTACTACTACTACTGATAATAATAATAATAATAATAATAATAATAATAATAATAAGAAGAAGAAGTATGAGATGTAGAGATTATCTAGTTCTACTTTACCTTCACTCTTGCACTGCACTGTATAGGTAATGGTGGTGTTACATTCCACAGGTTTCCAGACCACTTGCACTCCATCTTCATACACCTCAACAATATCAGGGGCTGGAGGACTAGCAAGAACCTCTGTCAAGAAGGTACACTAAATTAAGGGTGTTATAGACAGAAATGAAGGCCAAGGCCCTGCTTCTTTTAACAGATGAGTTAATTTACAGTTACAGATATTCTTCCATTTCAAACAGATGGTTTCTTTAGGAATGGTAAACTCTATTTTCCTAATCATAGATGATTAGGGTTGGAAGGGAACCTCAGGAGGTATCTAGTACAACTCCCTGCTCAAAACAGGACCAAACCCAACTCAATCCTCCCTGATAGGACTTTGTCAAGCCAGACCTCTAAGGATGGAGATTCTACCATCTCCCTAGGTATCCCATTCCAGTGCTTCTCCACCCTCCTAGTGAAAAAGATTTTTCTAATTGCAAACTTATCAACAACTTGAAAGTTGGGCTCAAAGTAGATTGTTATTGAGTTTCCATTCCACTAAGGAGAGACGCTGAAAAAAAAAAAAGGCAATGAGAAAGAACTCAGTGCAAACTGCACCAAGCACTGTGAAAAAACAGAGACTCTGCATAAGGAGCAGAGATAGAGGAGAGAGAAAAATTCCATGGAAAATATAAACACAGTAGGTCGGATGTATGCTTGGTGTAAACTCCATCCACTCTCAACAGACTTACATCATAGAAGAATATGATTCCATATATACAATGAATACTAGCTACGTAGTTACACCAGCCTAGCTCTGGGAGATGGGTGAATTCTTCTGGGAGTAAAAACATCTTTTGGTTGTTTTCTAAAATTAAATCACCCTTGAAAAATCCAGGAATCTAAAAAGGTATGCAAATTTAAACTAGTTTTGTGAGCGCCGGTTTACTAATCAAAGTCTATAAGATCTGCCCATCTTTACCTCTGAATGTCATTTGCTTTAGCTTTTATAATGATTTTACTTGTTAAAACACATTGTATTTGTATTTCCAGTCTCTGTGCCCCTAGGTCCTCCAGTTTCAAACATCTAAATCAAGGTTTCTACATTACGGTCAATGCATCAGCTTTCACCAACACACCTTAAATCACCTGTACTAAAGAGATGTCCAAGCTGAAGAACAAACTCAGACAGATACATCATCTTTGCTTCCTTTCTACCTGGAACTACCCCCGTGAGTTCCCAGAAAATGAATGATCCCTTTGTGTATGGAAGAAAATCTATAATGCAGCATGTTTGCTAATTCTGGATATAATTCTGAAGTGGGAGCTACACAAATCAGGTCTCTATTTCCTTGAATTACTTCCTTCTCTTACCTGCCTTCCTTAGGATGCAGGAGGTGGATGCTGTACCCAGGGAGTTGCTGGCCACGCATGTGTAAATACCAAAGTCCTCGGCTGTAACTACCAATATGGTTAAAAGCTGGAAGTTTTTGAGTGTGGCTGAGATCAGTGTTCTACTGCTGCTGCAAATGGGCATCCCATCTGAAAGGCAGAAGAAATAAGTCCTTCAATTCTACTGAGGTGTCTAAAAGTCCCCTCTTTTCCAAGCAGAAGAGTCCCCTAAATCTACTCCCCTTAACCTCCCCCCATTATGCAGATTCTTACAATCATCTCTGTTCTATAATTTCAAACCTATTATTAAATGATCCCAAATACTCAAAGGAGACTTTACGTCACCTCTGAACCAGTCGACGTGCACAGGCAAACGGGCAGACGTTTGACAAGACAGAGTCACGGACTGCCCTAGTGCAGCATCCTGATCCACGAGCTCTTCTACAAAAGAAGGTGCTGAAAGGAGGAGGGAAAGCAGCATTTCAGAGAGATTAAGATGATTACACACGTCAGTCACAAGCAACATACCAGATAGCATCTCTAACCAGACTAGATATCAAGGCGCTCCAATGGGGAAAAACACCAAAAAACCCATTTCTCAGATTCTTGGGTTCATTTTGTCATCCTTCTCTTCTTAAGCCCCAATGACCAAACTGTGACGTGGGTGCTCACAAAGAAGTCATGCAGATCATTCAGTCTCATTTTCATTCTGTGCTGGCTTGAATCATGTGAAGGCATATTACATTACAAGCAAGGTGCCTAGACAAGATCCAAGAACTTCAGAAATTAACACAAATATATTAGTGGTATGCAACATATTTTTTCTTTAGTAAATGTAGCAGTGTGGTAATTTAAACAGCTCTTGGAAAGTATCTTAGGGTTTTGATATGACAACGATGGGTGTTCTAGAAATGGGTTGGGTTGGGTTGGGTTGGGTTGGGTTGGG
>VOCT01110411.1:0-47744 GCA_007922175.1 Pelusios castaneus
AGACATATCAAAAGTTGCAGGAGCTAGCTGATTTTAGCCTTCTGCTAACCAAGGGTGCGTCTATACTTATAAATTAAGTCGACTTAAGGAGGCTTAAGTTGACTTAAACTATTCCACGTCCACACTGGGCTTTCCTTAAGTCGACTTAAGCATTTCCTTAAGTCGACTTAAGGAAAAGTTAAGTCAACTTAATAACACCTCGATTTAGGTCGACTTAACGCTTAAGTCGACCTTATTAGGTCGACTTAAGCCAGTGTGCATGGGGATTAGCACCTAAATCGACCTTATTAAATCAAATTAAAGTGTTAAAGTCGACTTAATAAGGTTGAAAGGGAGCTATGTCTACACTAGAAAAGTTGTCGACTTTTGTTAAGTCGACTTAATAAGGTTGACTTTAAGTCAACTTAAAGTTGACCTTATTAAGTTGACTTAATAAAGTTGCTGAAAAGATGGAATTTAAATAATCTCTTTATCCAGTCAGCAGCTACGGTGTGGCCAACAGTACCATAACTCGTAGAATTCCTGCTGCAGTGTCAAAAATGAGAGTCTTGTGGCACCTTAAAGACTAAAAAATTTCTTTGGTGATAAGCTTTCATGGGCTATAACCCACTTCACATCTGACGAAGTGGGTTGGAGCGCACGAAAGCTTATGCCCGAAGAAATTTGCTAGTCTTTAAGGTACCACAGGACTCTCGTTTTTTGCTGTATACAGACTAACACGGCTACCCCTCTGGAACCTGCTGCAGTGTGTAAATTACCAAGGCTTTCCTCTGCACAGTTCTTACAAGTTGCAACGCTCTCAGATACTAGTATGGTGCAATTATATTATTCTTAGATATTTCATGATAAAAGTAACTGCTGACATGCAATACGCATACCTTTCTCCTTTGCTTTAAGGCTTGTTAATTTCATAAATTCTAAGGGCAGAACAAGCCCTTGCGATAATCTAGTGTGATTTCCTCTGTAACACAGGCCAGAGAGTTTCCTTAAAATAATTACTAGAGCAAATCTTTTAGAAAAACATACAATCTTTAATTTAAATGTGGCAATGACGGATAATGTACCACGCCCTTGGTATGTTGTTCCAATGGTTAATTACTTCCCATTTAAAAAATGTATGCTTTATTTTCAGTCTGAACTTGTCTAGCTTCTGCTTCCAGCCATTGGATCTTGTTATAGACTCTCTGCTAGACTGAAGAGCCCATTTATTAAATATTTGTTCCCCATTTGGGTATTTACAGACTTTGATCAAGTCACCCTGTAACCTGCTCTTTGTCAAGATAAATAGATTGAGCTCCTTAAGTCTATCGCTATATGGCATGTGTGTTAAGCCTTTGGTCATCCTCGTGGCTCTTTTCTGAACCCTCCCCAATTTATCAACATCTTTTTGGAATTGTGGAAACCAGAACTGGAGACGGAATCCCAGTAGCTGTTGAACCAGTACCAAATGGAGGTAAAACGATCTCTCTACTCCTCCTCAAGATTCCCGTTTACGTATCCCAGTAAGGCATTAGTGTTTTTGGACAGTGTCAAACTGATGAGAGACTAACAAACATTTGGGGGGGAGGGAGGAAGCGGGGTAACATAAGTTCCCAGAATGAATGGATGGGGCCCTGATTTTCTCTTTTAATATCTTGTGGCTCCAAATTTTAGAGAGTCTCTTTCTGGTAAGTCACTTCCCTGCTCCTCAGTGCCTGTTTCAAAGAATTTAATGGAAGGTGCCAATCTAATAAATCAATGACATTTTAATTGTAGTATATAATTACAGTCCATTATCTATTTTAGCAGTAAAAATGGCATGGAATTCTTACTAATGAATCATCAGTTAATACCATAAATCATGGCAAGTTTAATAAAAGGCCCTGGCTAAGAGGGTAGTAAACTGTACCGGGGGGGATGAGCTATGGCAGAAAGACACATTTTATGGCACAACCTCAGTGCAGGATAATTGAGAGTACAGATAGATTCGATTCTCAAGATACAAGTATAAATCTGGAGTAATCCCACAGAGTAATTCACTGCAGTCATTCCAGATGTACATCAACGTCACTAAATTCAGAACTGAGCCCTTTGTTTTACAGTCGGGCCTAGAAGAGAATATCAGAAACCATACTCAAATAAAACACTTAGCTGCAGTGGATGGAGTCAATATGGGCCTGCTCCTGCTCCTACTGATGTTACCGGATATTTTGACACTGGGGCTATGTCTACACTTATTAAAGTTAGTTCGAATTAGTTAATTCGAACTAACTAATTCAAACTAATTTTAGTTAGTTCGAATGAACTTAATTTGAACTAGCAAAATTTAGTTTGAACTAAGCAAGTGCCATTCATGGCACTTGCTTAGTTCGAATAAGCAAATTGCATTGAGTTCAATGGGCCGGTTAGTTCAAACTAAGCAAATAATTCGAACTAACATTGCCACATTGGTTAATTCGAACTAACTAGTTCAAATTAACTCTTAATTCAAATAGCATATTCAAATGTATTAGTTCGAATTACGGAAGCCCTTAATTCGAACTAATGGAAACCTAGTGTAGCCATGGCTTAAGTTAGTTCGAATGAAACCTCCTTAATTCGAACTAACTTGCCAGTGTAGACATAGCCTGGGAGTGGAACTGGCAGGGTTACCCCACTAGGTAAGTGGAGTAGCTGATGCTATTTTGTACGTAATCCATAACCTAAAACTTTTAAACTGCATCTGCACTTGATTATTGCACATGAGTCAAATGTAGAACCTGCTGAATATAAAAAGTGTGGAGGGGAAAGAGAAGGGTAACAAAGGCCATTTATTATCATTAGGCCCCCTTAAACACACTATGAGGTTTTTACCTTCCTTTTGCTCTTGCTCAGGCGCCAGCTTGCCTTTTAGGATTCTTGAAATATGGGCAACGGAAGCTTTTACTTTCTTCTTCAGAGTTTGCTCCACGGATTGCTCCACTGAGTGAGACCTGCCATAGGGTTTAAAGAGTCCTGGTTTGCTGTGTGTGGAGCTTCTCTGTTTACCAGCTGAGTCCTTTCGGAAGCTGCACTTTGGCTGGGACTCAGCTGTCACATGGCCATCGACTCCTTTCCCCATTGGTGGCTCTGAATCTTTCACCGGCCTTTGAAGGAGTTGTCCTACATCTTCGGAAACGTCCAAAAGGTTTCGTCTAGTTTCCTCTGTCGTGGCATCTTGTGAGTTATCTGCAGGGGATTTGACACCCTCCCTAATGCATACTCTTTTATTCTTATGCAAATGTCCTTTAGCTGCGGGAGGTAATTTTACCTTTTCACTGAATTGCATAAATCTTTTACCGGTCGGCTTGGGTGGGGGCTTCTTGACATTCATAAATTCAAATGGAAGATATACAATGTCGTAGAGATCTGATAGGTTCAAATATGCAGGTTCTACCTCAGAGATATCAAATTTCAAAGTTGCGCTGCCAACACTAGGGACTTCTTCTGAGAGGTCTTTAATCTTCACTAAGCAAACTTCAGAGTGTTTGTCCTCTTCCTTGCTACCAGATGTGTGACTTCTTTTGGCAGAACCCGAATTATCAGACAGGGAAATGCTAGCTTTGCTGGAACTAGTGCTTTTGATTGCTAAATCTCCTAGATGTTCAAAGTCATGAGAAGCCACCTCTTCCTCCTCAGTTTCTGCAATAAGTAGAGGTGGCGTGCTCGACTCATCCTCCATTGCAGGAATTAGTGCAGCTGATTCTTCAAGATCACGGAGGTAAATGCCCTCTTTTCTTTTACCCCATGGCACAAAATGAGTGGACCTTCTGGCTGCTGTGTGGCCAGCCAGACGTTTGTAGAATGTCTTCTTTGGAGGGGAGAAAGGCTTTTCACCTCCCTCTTGAGCAGAAACAGACTCTGCCAATACGTTCATGTCTTCAGACAGACAAACCATCTCTTCAACCAAGTCCTCCAGAACGGCAGACTCTGCCTCACTGTAAACAGAAGGCTTGTGATGGGAATGTTCCTGGTTTTCATCCTGGCCAAGTGAAACAGGGGAAGTTTCTAGAATCATTGGGCTTTCACTCTCTGGGAGAGCAGATTTCGTCTCGCTCCAGACTGAAGGTTCCTGATGTGAACGTTCGTGGCTTTCACTCTCATTGAGGGAAAGTGGGGCCGTTTCTCGTTGTGGGATTGTTAGAATAAATAGGCTTTCACCCTGCAGAACAGCAGACTCCACCTTAATGTAAACAGAAGGCTCCTGACAGGAATGTCCCTGTCTTTCACTCTCAGAGTCTGAAACTGGGGCACTTCCTGGTTGTGGCGTTGGAATAATTGGATGCTCGCCCTCCAGACCAGCGGACGCTCTACCCAAGTAATCAGAAGGCTCCTGCTGCATACGTTGCTGTCTTTCACCTTCCCAGACTGAAAGTGGAACTGTTTTTGGCTGTGGAACTGTTGCAATTGGGCTTTCACCCTCGCAAGCTGGGATTTGGGCAGGGTCTAGAATAACTGGGCTTCCACCCCATAGCTCAACGGAATCTGAAGCACTGTGAAAAGATGGCTTTCGCTGCTGATGTGCATCTTCTCTTCCTTCATTCTTGTGGGTTGATGTTGAGGTTCTTTTTGGTTCAGGAACCATCAGAATGGAGCTTTCACCCTGCTGAGGTGGAAACTCTGCACCACCAGGCTTCAGATGTAAAAACTCCTCACTGCTACACGTGGGGGTGGTGTCTTGTTGCTGAGCAGATAGACTCAGGCTTTCACTTTGCAGAACAGTTGGCTTCACACCGAGGTCAATGGAAGGTTTGGTCTTTTGATGCAAATGTCTCTTGCTCTCACCATGGTGGGCTGACACTGGGGCCTGCTGTGGGAGCTGAGCAACTGGAGCTGGGCACCCTTCATCACCACACTGTGCAGATGGGACTGGCTGTTCTTCAGAACAATCCTTCCGAGCGTTGTTTGAGTCCTCTTGCATCGAATGCTCCTCAATCTGCACCTTTCCAGAGACAGCAGAAACGTCATGCTGGTGAGCTAGTCCCGGATAAACGCTCTGTGAAGTTAGATCACAGTCTTCTTCCAGAATGTCTTGTTCCTTGGCTAAACTTGTGGTTCTTAGTCTGTAATCGTCTAGAGAACGGCTTCGACTGGACACCTGGAAAGTGTGCCGTGGTGGTTTCCTGGCAGTATCAAAGGAAGCCGATTTGGTCAGAGGGCCTATCACGCCTTCTCTGCGTTTTCCATATTCTTCATTGCCAGACATTCCTTCTCCTTCTTCATCTTCTTCTTTCAATTCGAACTGTTCTAGAAGAGGTTCCCGTAGACCACTTAAGGGTACCTTTAAATACCCTCCTTTTCTGAAGGCTTTTCTTGTTCTGTCAAGGTGCCTTCTGTACTCTCTGCCTGGTGAAACAGGTACCCGTGCAGGACTCTCAGATGCTTGACTGTAGAATGTGCTTTTAATGACACTCTGTCTAGGGACACACAAAGGTGGTTTCTCTGTTCCATCTCCAACCTTTGTGACTTTGTCTTTGTCAGGTAATGATGGGCCTGTTTTTTCTTCTTGCAACGCCAGATCAGCTGTATCTAAGGTGGATGCCTTCCCCAGTGAAGGCTGCTCTGCACCTTTCTCTTGGGATTGATTTGCTTTTTCATCTTTGAGTTCTGAGCTGATCCCTTCCGATAACTCAGCAGAGGCACCTGCCATTAATAATTTGCTTTCAGTAGGTGGCTTATCATCACCTAGCTCACTTTTCACTACAGCATATTTCCGTCTCATGGGTTTTACTGGAGGCACCAAGACGTTGGAATGTTTATCTTCTGCTGCATAATTCGGAGGTTCTTGGAAACTTGGTGCATCGAACACAGACAAGTGCAGTTCTGGTGTAGAGCCAAAGTGCTGTCTCCTGGGGAAGGATGAGTTCTCGTTGTCCGAAGAGGAGCCAGAAGTCATGGAGGAACTACTTTCTTCAACCAGATGCCGAGAGATGCCCAGCGATGTGTTTTTGTGAGTTCTCTGTAGGATTTCTGGAACGGATCTCATTACCAATATGGATTTATAGCACATGAGGGAACGCTGAAAAAGGGGGAGAAAAATAACACATAACCAGAAGGGAACATAGTGATAAGAGTTGTATAAACATATGCATAAGCAAGAAATAACCATCACAGGGCAGGACAGAGCCCTCCCCATCCTGCCCCTATCCCCTGCCAGGGTCCCTGTCCCCCTCAGCCCCCATTGTACCCAGGTACAGTGGGGCAAAGGCTGATCCCCCTGGCACTTGGCAAGGGGTGCTCCCCCTGCCACCGTGGACCTGTCCCAGGTCCACCTAGCCCCTACAAGTCGACCTAGGTATCCAATGGATACCTTATTTCTGCCACATCCACTGAACCATTTCCCTTTGACCTTATTCCCCCCTCAGAGCCACACTGATCAGACCTCTCCTGCACTTGCTCTGCAATCTTGAATAGAAGAGACCTTTAAAAAAAAACCCAGCTAGACAGAAAGAGCAAACTAGACCGAGGTCTGCTAACCTGCCACTTGCTTCGAGCCACAATGAATTTCAGTTGTTTTGTGTTAATAAAATGAGCTTCTTCTAGTGGGAGATTATGCTGTAAAAAAAGAAAAGAATGAAGAAAAAATGTGACTCACAAAATCCCAGTGATATTTTCAATGGCGTTTGTAAAGATTTAGAAGCATAGGTACCTAGGACTAAAAGAGACCTCCTCTGGTATTGTAGGAAACCCTTCCTATAATCCTGGTCAGATTTCCCTCTCCAAGCAACACAGGATATTTTAATTCAAGGATGAGATCAGGTGTTTAACAGCAAGGAGCTGAATCTCATATAGTGTTCGCTCTGTCTATGTGGCCCAATCATAAGACATCTCAAACACATTTCCAATGAGGCCAGGATCAGGCCCTGATCATTTATACACAGACACACGCTCAGGGATCGCGGGTCTTAAAGCCAGGGCCCCAGGGCGTGTAGGAGTTATTTAGTGCCAACTTGCCACCCGGTGACATGTTAAGAGTTGCCAGAAACATGAGCTCACATTGATAAAGGAGTCCCGTGCTGGAACCAGACTGGCAGATTGAACACGGTGGTCCTGGCTGGTTCCCTGCTTCTACTTAAACCAGGCAGAGGAAGAGGCAGTTCTCCGTATAACTGGGTTTTCTCTGCTTAGCATTGTTTCTCTTGGGCTACCTGCTCTTCCTGCCTGCCTCCTGACCCCCAACTCACACTCCAGCCACTGGGCCAGACCACCCATGTCATCGCATGCACACTGAGTGATTTGACTTTTTCAGCTTTTCTCCTTCATTAGGTCGTCTGGGGGGCAGGACACACACACACAGATCAGCATTCTTGCCATGTTCCCCGTCAGTACCTGATCTGAGCTGGGGAAGTCAGTGATGCAACCAGCAGACCAAATTCAGTGATGAACCTTGGTCAGGTGCCACGTGAATCACGCTGCACACACACTAAAAAGAAGGGGTTCGAGGCACCTAAGTATGAATTTTAATTTCCCAATCTGCAAAAGGTCACAATCTCCTCTCAGTGCAAACGTGTTTTGCCTATAAATGTTAATGGGAGCTCTTTAGATGTTTTGAAAAGAAACGACAGCCTAATGAACACAGACCAAAACACCTCCTATTTCTTCAGGACAGTGCCTAGATGGACAAAGTGCCCCCCACAAGAGAAACAGAGAAGCTAGCTGGCTGGGAAAGAGACTGGGCAAAATCCAAACAAGCTTACCAAGAACCAGCTGTGTGAGAGACATTCCAAGGCACCAGGCCGGGCTCTGATAATAAAAAAGAAAAACATTTCAGATGTCATCATCATCACGAGAAACCTGAAGAGATATAGCTTCTTTGCACTGCAGATCAAGTACCACCTAGACCACTGTCTAGCTCGGACCTTTAGGCATGTGAGATGTACATCACCTCAATATACTAGCAAGGTCCTAAGATTGCTCTTTACTAACCAGGTTCTATTTTGGGGCAGTAAAGCCAAACAATGAATGAGAATGATCCTTTTAAGCCAAATTTTCTCCCTAAAGAGCAAAACATACTTTCTCTTTCAACTTACAGAATGTTTCCCAATGCTCAGACTTCCCACAGGTCCCTCACGTCTAACCTGCTCTTAAAACTCTACAAAGATGGAGATTGCTCCCTAAGCAATTTTATTCCAATGGTTACCGGTAATTACCCTGACAGGACATTTTTCCTTATGTCCAACCCAAACCATCTTTGTTCCAATTAAAGCCCATTGCTTCTTGTCCTATCCTCAGAGGTAAAGAGAACCATTTCCCTCCCTCCTTCTAACAACCTTTTATGTACTTGAAAACTGTTACCATATCCCTTCTCAGTCTTCTTTTCTCCACACTAAATGAACTCAGTTTCTAAAATCTTCCCTCATAGATCATGTTTTCTGGACCTGTAAGCATTTTTGTTAATCTTCTCTGGACTTCTTACAATTTGCTCATATCTTTCCTGAAATGCAACATCCAGAGCTGGACACAAGACTCCATGCCCTCATTCGCTCATGTTTAGAACATTATTATTATTTATTTGTGTTACAAGACAATGTAATTAACCTGGTATGCTATTCTATTTGGGTTCTTATATTCCACTCATGGCCATAATAACGTGTTTATCAAACGTTCTCCCAACTTCTCTTTCAAATAGTTTCTGAACACTCTCCTATCTACGAGTAACATCAAGACACGTTACTCACTCGCTGTACGCATTCTTATCTTTTGATTATGAACTCTTTAGGGTAGAGTTTTCTGGGGACTATATAAAGATGGATTTGAACCCAGCTGTCTTCAAAGGTGAAAGGCTGCTACATTAACTGACTATACCAACTTCCCCAAATGTTGTACTTCTCTAAATGAACGTGGGTTTGACTGACTGAAAACTGATGCAATATTTTTGGAAAATAATAGAAATGGACTCACTCAGGAGACTGCTGTAAGATCCGTTTGATAAAATCCTTAGCTTCTTCACTTAGGTGAACAAAGGAAGGGATATCCCATGAAATGACCCCATTCTGGATATTTAGAAGGGTGGCTCTGTCATTTTCCCCAGCAAATGGAGACTTGCAGGTTAAGCTGATTGCATTAGCACCAGAAAATAAAAAGATGTGATTTTTTAGTATTTTATTGGTACTCAGCCCTCCAAAAGCATTAATTGCAAGGCAAAGGTTTTAAAATGTGTGACAGATTCAAACTGAGGGACTCACAGCACGAGTAATAAAGATATTTGCACTTCTATAACACTTTCATCTGAGGATCGTAAAGCACTTTGAAAAATCATTTATCCCCATTCTACAGATAAGGCATCTGAAGAACAGAAAAATCAAGGGTTTGATTTTTCAAAACCACACCTGCTATTTTCAAAACCGCTATGTTAACATGGACACACCAGGGGAGTAGCCACGGGAGGGCCTGCATGGGCTGGGGCCCGCCCACCTGAGCCCTTGGCAGCAGTGCGAATGTTGCTGCCGCGGAGCCACCCAGCAGCTGGCGGCTGGGAGCGGGGCAGAGGTGCTGGATGCGTCTGCTCCACTCGCGGCTATGAGGCCTGGTGGCCACAGCTGCGAGAAGGCCGAGGCACTAGCTCCGCTGCTCCACTGGGCCCTGCAGCTGCAAGTGGAACCGAGGTGCTGGTGCCTCTGGCCTGCTTGGCCGTACCACTGTCTGCTGGCCAACCCCGCAGCTGCGGTAGCGAAGTTCGCTGCTGGCCCAGGCTTACTGGCTATGTCTACACTTGGAAATTTAGGTCGGCTTTGTTGTCGACTTTAAGTTGACTTTGTTAAGTCGGCTTAGCATGTCCACACCTACATTTTAAGTCGACTTAGGGGGGACCCTACAAAGTGTCCACACTGGATGCCTTCGTCGACTTCTAGGGGCTAGGGGGACCTTGGACATGTCCACAGGGGCAGAGGGGCACCCCTTGCCAACTGCCAGGGGGCTCAGCCTTTGCCCCATTGTACCTGGGTGCAAAGGGGGACAGGGACCCTGGCAGGGCATAGGGGCAGGGTGGGCAGGGCATAGGGGCAGGGTGGGCAGGGCTCTGCCCTGCCATTTGGGGGGCATGCCAGGCTCTCCCTGTGCCACCCCCCTGGCAGGGAGGGCAGTGGGGGAGTCCTGGAGCCCCCTAAGTCAACTTAGAGTTGACTTAGGGCTACTCCACGTCTATACTGGCTTAAGTTGACTTTAGAAAGTCAACTTAAGCCGAAAGTCGACTTTAAACGAGGTTTAATAAAGTCGACTTAATTTTCCTTAAGTCAACTTAAGCAGCTTAATGTTCCCTAAGTCGACTTAAGGAAAGTGTAGTGTAGATGCAGAGTAAATTAAGTCGATTTAAGCAATCTTAAGTCGACAATTTACAAGTGTAGATGCACCCAGTGGCTCTCCTCCCCATATGACAGGAAGCTGCCCTTGGCCGGGCCCATCCTGTACTTGCAGGAGCCCGGCCAGAAAAGAGAGGCTGGCTACACCCCAGAACACACCCATTTACATTAGTGATGTCCAAAATATGTATCGATAAGAGTGTATCTGTCCTAGGGCTAGTCCTCACTGATGGCGGCAAATTTGCTGCTGTCACATCAATCTTCCCAATCGACTGATTGGGTCTGGGAAGACCCGCCCAGTCGATCAAGGAGTCGATCGCAGAAGACCACTCCGGCAACTGGAGTAGCACTGAGTCAAAGGGAGGGCATTTCCCTTCCACCCACACTCAAGACGCCACAGTAAGCAGGCAGCCGAAGGGAGAGACGCAAGGTATTTTAGGCATTCTGCGTATCTCCCTTCATCTCCTGTTGAAATCCCGCCACAGCGTAGTCCTGCCCCTAGTGAAATACTTAACACTGACTATTATTCACAGAGGCTGTCGGCTCTTTGGAGCTGAGACATCCTCTTTAGAACTGACGGTGCTTAGCATGGGGCTGGTTATACACACATTGAACAAATTACTAAATAAAATCACTTCACTCAAAACTTCCACTGAAGTCACTGCAGGTTTTGCCTGAGTCAGCCTTATGGGAAGCTGAATAGGGTCCTTAAAGCAAATAGTTTACCTTAAATAGCTGATGACACCAGTAGCCCTGAGGAGAAAGAAACACAACTTATATCAGACAGATATTCCTGCTTCTCTCCCACCACACCAGAAAGCTTCCCCAATTGCAGCGGGAAATAATCCATATAACCACAATCGGATCCTCTTTACCTGCCCTCGGGATTTGCTTGTTAAAAGCAAAATATCACAGCTCCATTACTTTAGTCCTGATTTGTTTTTTTAAGCAGCACAGGAAACAGTTTTTGCTTAATTTATTTAAAGGTGAACTGGAAGGATTTCTTTTTTAAAAAAATTAGGTTTGTGATCGTTTTTCTTTGTTATGTATAAAGAATATTTTTCCATATTGTGTGTTTTGGGGTGGTTGTTTTTTACAGTAAATATCAGGAATGTCAATTTTGGCTTTCCCTGGCTTTGCTGGATTGCCTAGCAGACAACTCTTCAACTAAGATTTTGTTTTCCTCCAAGATATTAGTTTGACATTAGAGAAATTTTAACCAAAATAGACCAAAAAAACCCCAGAGCTTGTGATGAGACATACAAAGCCCACCCTGGGCAACAAGTAGTTAAGGAATTATTTGGGGCCCCGCCAGTCCCACCCCGCCTCACCTGCAGCAAATGTTCCCTCTGGTGGAGCATTTAAAAGAGAAAGAAACGGCTCATTTGGGAGGCATAGCTGGAAAAGAGCAGAACTGCAGCCAACAGTTTCAGCAGTGCAGAGGCAGGTCTGGAGCCTCTGGCACAGATGCCTCGAAAGGGCCCTCCCTGAAGGAAGGGAGGATCCACCCCAGAAATCATCAGAGAAAAGGAAGTATCTCTCCTTCTCTTCCACCAGTGGACACTGATAATCCCCTCCCCATACACCCTCTGTCAGTCACGGACTGCAGCCGTGACCACTAGGCCATGCTTCCCTACCAAACCTCAATGGAGAAGCCATACAAAGTTCTTAACTTTCTGACTCAAGTCCCCTTGCCATCTCGATTGCTCAACTTTCATTTTTAACTCTACATTCTTCCTATCATTGCACCAGTCCTTCAAGAAAGCACTGGTAGAAATTTCCCTACCATCTTTTTTTTTAATACAACACTTCTTAATATTGCATAAATAAATTACAAGCCCAATTTCTTACATCTTCAAGCAGTTAGCCAGATGTTGCATTGGAAACATTTTGTATATGACCGACACTATGTATTCCTGCACATCAGACGCTGCGGACGACATAATGACGTCAGTAGGACTGAAGATGCTTAGCACCTCAGAAGATAAGGCCCTTCCACAGCAAAAGTGTACAGCACAATTAAAATACAAACATGTTTACTTGTAAACAATGTGTATGTGGCCCCCTTCCAGTACATGTTCCCAATCTATTCATCTGGAAGCCCCAAAGCTATTTTATTTGGTTCCAAAGCTACTCTATTTGGTTCCATAACTTTTTGGGTTTTTTTAAATGGCAATTTACCAAATATCAGATGCTTTTGACACCGGTGACTGAGAGATAATTTCTGGGGAGACAAACTCTGGAGACCCATATTTGCTGTACTGCGACGCCGATGGATTTATCTTTTGAGCGAACCCAAAGTCACAGATCTTAATGTCTTCTCTTTCAGGATAAACCATCAGAATATTTGGAGGCTAATGAATCAGAAAATGCAGAGAACATTTATTTGCAAAAGGGCATTAATTTTAGATACATGTAAACCTTTAATATATATTATCTGAATAAAGTACATCGGTGTATAGCACATCAGATATAATGTACAGACATAATGCACAGTGTAAAGTACATCAGATGTAATGGCTAATATAAGGTAGATTTTCTTTTGCGGGTTACCTTAATGTCCAAGTGAAGCACATTGTTGTCATGGAGATATCGGAGTCCTTCCAAAAGTTGTTTAATGTATAATTTGACCTTAAAAATCAAAACCGGTTACAAAACATTTTCATTTGAATTGTACAGTGGGTCAACTTTAAAAGTGCATTCCGGTTTGAAAGGGATCACACCAGTTCCAGAAATATTCCCTGTAAGGAATATGGGGCATACCTCTTGGACTGATAATTAAGGCTGACAGGAAGGCAATTTCGTTTTGTGAAAAGTTTCCAGACTTCAAAAGTTCCTTCCAGTGCAGATTAAAAATGTGACCTTTGGACATTTTTCACAAAAATAAATCAAACCAAACACAACCCATACAAGGGAAAGCCCCAGCCACTCCAGAAGAGCCAATAGCTCAGGGTTAGAGTACTCAGAGAAGGTAACTTCCTCATCTCATATTGGTGCCCTAACTGCTGGTTATTCTGGAGCAGGCTGGACCTTGATTTCCTCTCAAAGTGAAATCCCTTTCTAGACCTGAGAAACTGATACATTTAGTGAAAATTTTTCCAACCAGCTCTAATAGTAACACCTCAAAAAAAAAAAAAAAAAAAAAAGAAAGAAACTTTTTAAGTGGGACTATTTTATGTGAGACTGGTGATGAACCAAACATTAGAACATGGAATTTGGTTACAGTGGCTCAGGGTACGTCTACACAGTTCAGTCAACAGACTTTGGCTAGCAGGGTTCATCCTAGCTCTCTAAAAATAGCTTTCAAATTCTGGCTCAGGCTGGAGCTTTGAAGCTCACCACCCTCCACTCTCATGGCTCCTAAATTTCTCTACCCAGGCTAGCAGGCTTGCCCAGACATGCCCTAAATGGTCCCTTCCACATTGCAGTTCTCCATTTATTAGGGAGTCTGAGCTTTACAAACAGAGATGCCCTTAACAGGGGATATAAACACCCCCAAGATTTAGGGAAATTCTAATCTCAATGTTAACATTACGTCTCAGGCCCACCTCTAACATAGGTTGTGTGGCCTGCATAGACCAGACAACCATATTTTTAAACAGTGTTAGAAAACCATTTTCTAGATCAGGAACAGATCCTGACATGGATAAAATTTTGATACAGATGGAGCTTTAATAGCCAGGTCCAGTCAGAAAATAATTTAGTTTTGCCTTGTCATAATTTTATAGTTTTATCTGATGCTTATATAGTTTTATAGTTTATAGTTTTATCTGATGCGTCCTCTGAGACCTGAGAAAAATAAAAGTAGCTAATGAATTGACAGAGCCTTGTGTTCCAAACCAAGGCAGACTACGGACTCTTATTTTTTGATCTAGAAGTAAGTGGAAAAAATTCATAGGACCACATCCCATTTCTTGGCTTGGGGAGCAAAAGGAGGTGAAGAAAGATATAATCACTAGTGAATAAGAAATTACTACACAAGTCAAAACACATGGAAGTTACGTGATAGATGCTGTGGTATGGGAAAATGGTAGCATTACAGAGACAATAGATTCTTGGGTCTAACAAGGAAATATGAAATTTGGCCGAGCACATGTTTATCAAAAGATCCATTGGCTTTTTATTTTATTCCTTTGAGAAGCTGTCACTGGGAAAGAAAGTTTCAGGAGGGGCACTTAAAGAATTCATTTTGATTTTATGACTACCCCATGTTTCTGAGATATTCCCTCTACTTAAAATGGGGAAGGACAACAGAGTCCTGTGGCACTTTTAAAGACTAACAGATTTATTTATCGCAATTACAAGCTATTAGAAGAACTATCCAAGATGATGACACAGCTAAACTGGTGGCTGACCTCTGTGACTTTGTACTCACCCACAACCATTTCAGATTTGAAGATAATTTATACCTTCAAGTCAGTGGCACTGCTATGGGTACCCGCATGGCCCCACAATATGCCAACATCTTTATGGCCGATTTAGAACAACGTTTCCTCACGTCTCATCCCAAGGCACCTCTACTTTACCTACGCTATATTGATGACATCTTCATCATCTGGACCCATGGTAAAGATGCCCTTGAAGATTTCCATAGAGATTTCAACAATTTCCACAACACAATCAAACTTAGCCTGGAACACAAGAGATCCACTTTCTGGACACTACAGTGCAAATTAGCGATGGGCACATAAAGACCTCTCTATACCGCAAACCTACTGATCGGTATAGTTACCTACATCCCTCGAGCTTCCATCCTCGACACACCACACGATCCATTGTGTACAGTCAAGCCCTAAGATATAACCGCATTTGCTCTGACCCTTTAGTCAGAGACAGACACCTTCAGGATCTCTACCAGGCATTCTTAAAACTACAGTACCCACCCGCAGAAGTGAAGAAACAAACTGACAGAGCCAGACGGGTACCCAGAAGTCAACTACTGCAGGAGAAGCCCATGAAAAACAACAACAGAACGCCACTGGTCACCACCTACAACCCCCAAGCCAGACCTCTTCAACATATCATCAAAGATCTACAGCCTATTTTACAAGATGATCCCTCACTCTCTCAAGCCTTAGGAGACAGACCTCTCCTTGCTTTCAGACAGCCCCCTAACCTTAAAAGGATACTTACCAGCAACTACAGATCATACAACAGAAACACTAAAGCAGGAACATATCCCTGCAACAGACCACGCTGCCAACTTTGCCCTCATATCTACACTGAAGACACCATCACAGGGCCTAATCAAGCCACCTACTCCATCAAGGGCTCGTTCACCTGCTCATCCACCAATGTGATTTATGCCATCATGTGCCGGAAATGCCCCTCTGCCTTATATATTGGACAAACAGGACAGTCTCTGCACCAAAGAATAAATGGACACAAATCTGACATCAGAAATTGCAACACTACAAAACCAATAGGGGAACACTTCAATGTCCCTGCTCACTCCCTTGATGACTTCTTAATAACTGTGTTGAAACAGATGAATAACAAATCACAGCTTCAAAGAGAAACTGCAGAACTCGAACTTATATGCAAATTTGACTCAGTTGTCTTGGGGTTAAACAGGGACTATGGATTGTTCCCTCATTACAACAAGTGATTTGACCTCACCCTCTTCTATGTGCTGTTCCCCAGTGTTTGAATCTTAACACCTATTTTGATTTGCTGTTACAGCCTGACCTGATCCTATATCATACACTCCCCTGCATTTAATTTCCTCCCACTCTGTAACTTTCCTATCTTCAAAGCATCTGACGAAGTGGGATTTTCTCCCACGAAAGCTCATGCGATAAATAAATCTGTTAGTCTTTAAAAGTGCCACAGGACTCTATTGTCTTTCTACAATAGACTAACACGGCTACCCCTTTGGAATTTAAAATGGGAACTACATCTAAAACGGCCATAGTCTATAGAAGCAGAAGGGCTTTTGGAGTGCCTTCCAACTCTGAAATTTTAATATGACAAGAAATTGGTACCTCAGCTTCAGTCACAACACTCTTCCTGAATAAACGGTCCAAGAGCTCCTCATTGGAGCATCTAGCAATGACATTAAGGAAAACTAAAGCCATTGGTTTAATGTTGTAATTTAGTAGCATGCTGCAATAAATACAATCTTTGGTAAAGAAGAATGGTTTCCAGCAGGCAGCATATCCCTGGTGATGTTAAATCCTCTCTCTCTCTTCCAGATGGTTGTCTTGCGTCTTGATAAAAAGCTTAAATCCAGAAGGATCCAGGGAAGTCCTCCTTGGGGAAGTGTTCAACTTGGTTGCTGAAAATCTTTACTCCTTAAAAATTAAATTAAACCTATGGAATTAACAAGGTGCTTTGTGCTACAACTTTCCCTCTAGTCACGTTGGCTGGTTGTTCCTCACCATCTTTCCAAGACCACTGGCATAATATCCATTTAGACGATAACCTTGTTGGGGCAGAGACTCAGCTTTCATACCCTTCAGTAAAGTGCTTTGGTGCTACATAACCAATCAGTGTGAGAAATATATATCTAAAAGGACTTTTTCTATTGTGCATCCATCTATCCATGGCACTTATCTGGTCCCCATTCCCATAGTATATGAGCTCCCTGCAACATTTAATAGGTTTATATTGTGCTCCTGAGAATATTTTTATGGTTATTGATTTATTCGTATGGGTTTCCTTTAACTGAAATTTCCCAGCATAGTTTGAGAAAAAGAAGGAAGAAAAGGATACAGCTCCAAAACCAGAACCAAGGTTTTCCTTGTTTCAAATTCATCCAGCAGCCGGGTGATTTTATCATGGGAAAGCGTAGCTAGGATATCCCTCTCTTGATAGGACTGGGTTCTCGTTTTGCTACGCAGAGGTATGAACTTGGCCGCACAGGATACTCTGTTCCCTTTGTGCACGACCCGTTTCACAAAGCTAAAAGAGCCCCTGTATATAATCAAAAAACAGACCACACTGATATTTTGCCCCAAGTCCTCCTACACGGCAGATTCACAATGCTTTCATTCAGCTTCTACACCCATGCAAGCCTTCCTCTCAAAGCCTTCCCTCAATGTTCACTTTAAATTTAGTCTAATTTAATTATCTGACCTTATTGTGTGAGAGATCATGTCTCCCTCTACTGATGGGCATTTGCTGACAGCTAACAGTTGCACCTTTGGCTCCTGTGTTAGGGGCATGAGCTGAAGGCCCCAGGTTCGCTCAGAATGGGCAGACGTGGCAACTGCATGTGCTCATCCATGGTCTGTCACATCAAGATAATGCCAAAATAACATATTCGGGGCAAAAGTCTCCTCTCCGTTACCTCCGTTCAGGCCTGCTGAACTCACCAAGGTTGCAACGGTGGAAAAGCAAGTCAGTGGAATTGCGTAGGTGTGACCAAAGGCAGAATATGGCCTGTCAAAGCTGTTTGCTCTACACCATAATACTTCACCCCACCCTGGGTGCATTCTGAGATTGTTTTCTCATCTCTTCCCCCCTTTACTAAAGATCTCAGGGAACGCCCTGCACACCGGTAGTGGGAGAAACATTCTATCAAGTGCTATGTGATAATGGTTTCAAAACTTACAAAACTGAGCACATTTCTGCCCTCCGTTACTAGGTTAGAAACACACGGAAGTCAATGGTATTCTAGTGAGATCCCATGCAGTTGTTGCTTAGAAGTGAAGGAAGACTGTGGACCACTGAACTTATGCTGCATTTGTGGAAACCACTGAGGTCCCACAATGTCAATGTCATGGAATGAAATCCTGACCCCATTGAAGTCAATGGGAGTTTTGTCACGGACTTCAATGGGACCAGCATTCCAGCCATGGCTTTTACCGTAGTAATGACTATACGTCAAAGTGGGGGGGGAAAGAAAAGGTGGATCAGATTAATTCTGCATGTAAGGGGGCTCAGCAAGCAAAGAAAGTCAGGGAGAGCTCTGTTTTCTGGATGCTTCATTTTTTTAAAAAAGAATGAATAAAATAAGATGTGAAAAATGAAATAGGTGATAGCCTGGGGTGTTGTGAGTGGACAGGAAGCACCTTCCCTATCAGAAGACTGGTATTAATACTGCTTCCTGAACTGGCTATGGACAGTGTGGGATGGCAACTCTCTTGCCTCCTTTTCCCATGAAGGAAAGCTGTCCCCACCTGTTTCCACAAGACTCCATGGGGAGTGGGAGATCAAGACTGTTACTAAGCTGGCACACTTCCACTGCAACATAATGTGTCCTCCTTTTTTATTGCATATGTCCATCAACCTCCATGTTTTGGAGACCCTCCTCCTGGTCAAGTGAGGGATACAACTTCTTCTCAGGTGCAGCAGCTTGTTCCATGCTCTGAACAGTGAGCAGGGATCGAGAGTCCCTTTTTCAGAGTTTGTGGAGCATCCCGATTCGAGTCAAATAGTTCTCTACATATTGAAAGAGATCAAATAGGCATTTCTACATTCCCCTGTCAGGACATTTGAAAAGTGGAAAGTCGCACTTACCTTCCTATCTCTTGCTTCACCTCATAGAAGGAATGGAGTTTTCTTCTTGAACTCTGTTTCTTTGCCACTTGGTCTTTCTTATCTTTGGCAACCAAAGAAAAAGTTAGTGGCAATATTAAGACAATGCAGCCATGATACAAAATGCAAAACTCTCCTGCTGGCAATGTTCTGTGGGAAATAAGATCCATTTTCTAAGCATCTGTTTAGAATTAGGCACACAGGGTTACTAAAGGGGTTGGGCACCATGAACACAGAGAATCAGATCCTCAGCTGGTGTAAATCAGCATATCGAGACAAAGCGCCACAAACTAATCCCAGCATGGCTCCAGTGAGCAACTTGCTAAGCACCCAGGAGCACACCCCCAGAAGCTCAAGTGTCAGACACAAGTCAGTGCACCACAATTGTGGAGGAGCTACTCGGCTCTAGGGCATGTAAACCAATGTGGTGTGCACACTTGCAGGCAAGCATGGGAAGAATAGATTTGCATGTAGGGGTGTCCGGACATGGGTATGTTATACAGTGTAGAGCCTAAAGAACGTGGAGCTGAGCCAACTAAACCATCTGAGGATCTGGCACTGACTTTTTAATGGCATCCCCTATGCAAGTTATTTGAACTTTAACGGTTGAATCTTGTTGCAAATATCAGCTCAAAATGAAGTATTTGTGCCTTTCCTTCTGCCCTTAAATACGACTGGTTTGTACTGCACCATGAAAACAGTCTTCTTCCAACTGATTCTTGTTCCACACAGTTTCTGTGCATTTCAGTAACCAACCCGTGCTGACAAACAGACATATAAAACATGTACTGACAAGCAGACATACAAAACAACATTCCAGTCATGCTGATTTGACCAGGAACTATCAGGAGGAAGAACCAAGCAGTTTGGAAGGAGCTCATTTCTAGCCCAAGAACCACCAGATGAAAAAGAAAAATGTGACTCATCTGTATATGTAGGTCAACAGAGCATTTTTCCTGATACTTGATGCAACAGAGCATAAAAAATGCATGAAATACTGAAGCTGAACAAGAGTTCTGGTTCCAAATACAAAAGACACACAAATGTTGCAGAGTGGAATAGCTAAGGACCCAACACATCAGATCTAAGAAATGAAGTTACCTGCATGAACAACAAGCTCTGCTTTGCACAAGACCTCCCCTCCTGCATTTCTGGCAATGCAGGTATAGATCCCACCATCTTCTGGGGCAGCATTGTCCAGGATCAAAGAGTATGTTGTGCCCTCTTTCAACTGATGGATCCTGTGGCTGTCAGTCAACAAGAAATTATCCTGGAAGAATGAGACACTACTTCAGTGTGAAAGTACAAGGAGAAATTTGAGCTTTGAGCAGGGGGTTGGACTAGGTGAACTCCTGAGTTCCCTTCCAACCCTGATATTCTATGGTTCTAAAGAGGTACTGGTACAATGCAAGGATTTAGATCAGTGATACTCAGACCTCAGTGTCCAGGAGCCAAATTAGTGATCAACTTTACACAAAAGACCCACAATAGTATGAATTCATTGAATCATTAACGCGCGCACGCGCTCTCTCTCTCTCTCATTCTCACATCAAATAAGTTAATAGCAATTCAAGTTGATAACTTAATTGGTTAATAACATAGTAAAAACATCCCAGTTGGTTAATAATTAAATCACGCAGGTTATGTCTACACTTGCAAGTTAGATTGACTTAAGGAGGCTTAAGTTGACCTAACTGAGTCCCTGTCCACTCCAGGCTTTCATTAAGTCGATTTAAGGGCTTCCTAAAGTTGGCTTAATAACTACCACTGTTTAGGTTGACCTAATGGTGAAGTCAATTTGTCAAGTTGACCTAAAACTGGTGTGGACGCCCTAGGTCGACTTAGTTCCCTTCTTCTACCAGTGACTCACAGCTTCCTGGCAAGAAGGCAGCTGTGGCTGCCCTCTCCCTGCTGTGGCTGCCCTCTTGATGGGACTGATGTGGGTTCCAAGGAGAAGGGAGCTCCCACTCCCTTCTGCCAGGGACCCATGGGTCCTTTGTCCCCAGGAGTCCCTGGGGGCTGGGAGCTGTGGTTCTCCATTGACTTCAGTCTAGCGTAGACTCTGTAAATCAACTTAACAAGGTCGACTTTTTGTTGACTTAAGTCGACCTTGTTAAGTCGACTTAACAGAGTCGACTTAGCATTTTAGGTGTAGACATAGCCACAGCGTTTTAATACAATGTTCTACAAAGAGATGCAGAAGATACATTAAAGAGCTACTTGCAGTCTGTGAGTGTCAGTCTGAGGATCACTGATTTAGATAGAACAACAGTAGTTTTAGCTTAAATGGAGATCTACTGTGTGCTTAGACTATAGAAGTTGCTTTTATTCCAGAGAAAAATTTCTATGTCCTGGTACTTCTGCTCTGTTTTCAACAATAACTGGGTAACAATTATAATAACCAGTGCAGAAAAAATAAGAAGGAACTCAAGCCTTTGCCTAAAACCTAAATCTGAAGATTTTGTTTTTTAAATTCCCAGCCACTCCATTTCAGCCAAGACCAGAAGAAATACCACCAAAAAGTGGAGCTCTCAATATTTTCAATATTCATTACCAAGTAGTAATGGAAGCCTCACAATACAGGTTTTTCTTGTGAGATTTCCAGCTCAGTTTGAAGACCCAAGAAGTCTGGGTAATCAGGGGGTCAGTGGTTAGTGTAGAGGATTAGGAACCAAGACTCCTGAGTCTTATATTTCTGATTCTGACACTATCTTCCTTGGGCAAACCTTTTATTCTCTCTGTGTCTATTTTCCCATCTGTAATGTAGGGATTCTTTTACCTGATTCACAAGGGTGCTGTATGGCTTAATTAATATTGTGAAAGTTCTGGAGATCCCCAGGCAAAGGGTGCAAGAAATATGTAAATCATTATCATCAACACAGTATTAGCGCAGTAAGGATCTGCTGTTGGGCGAAGGTCTTCCCGAAGCCCATCAACCATAGTCTAGCCATGTTGGCTGTATCTCCATGTATCATTCTGAGTTAATGTCAATGACATTTATGAACCCGTTTTCTCACTGACAGGAGCTAGGAAGAGACTTTTCTCATGGCCAAGGTTATTCCATAATTGTCCACCATCATGTGTCTTGCACCTTCCCCTGAAGCAGCTGTTCTAGATTAGATGGAACTCTGGCTTGACCCAGTCTGGCAATTCTTATGTTCCTGTATTTGTATTATTCTTTACTCAACTTTACAATCATAAGTTTTAACCTTGGAGGTTCATTATTTTTTTGCTTGCAAATAAGATCAGCCATTCTCAGCCCACTGATAAATACAGGCTATTGAGCCCCTTATGGCTGAGAAAAAAGCACCTGTAGCTAATTGTTTTCCAACTTCTATATTAGTTGTTAATTTTTCCATACCCCATTCCTTTATGTGGCACTCAACCATTAAAGGAAACATCTTCTACCTACCTTATACCATGTAATAGTAGGCTGGGGATTTCCTTCAATAATGGCATGAAATTTGGCAAGCTCCCCAGATTGAACCTGCACATCCTCAATAGTCACTTGCATATATGGCGGGCCTAGAGAGACAAAATGATTTACGTTGCTTTTAAGAGAGTTCAGCTATGTTAAAAACAAGTTGATGATAATGAATGGGGGTTAGAGTTACATTTTGTGAACTACTCAAAAGGTATTTCCAGTATTGCCGACAATTTTAGATGTTCAAAAATTATAAGCCAGGTCCCCAAAATCATGAGATCATGTCTTAAAAACCACGAGATTTTAAAAAATAACACAGCTGCACTTCTTTTTATTGGCTTTTGACCCTTTGGGGCTCCAAGTTTTTAGATCATCTGAGGTGCAACTTTAAGAAAACCAAGAAATATTGAAATAAATTTACAATTGATGGCATCACAGGATTTCTGAGGCTACTTGTGGCGGTTGATCTAGCCCTAGACTTGTGTTGGGGTGGGGAGAATTAAGTGATATGGAGAGATCCCAAAGAGTTTCTTTTTAATACTGGAGAGCAGGGAGTTCTATGGCCACATCACAATCCAGAGTGAGATTAGGGACCTGCAGTGTTTTATATGCCGCCAACCTATCTGTTCACCTACTGAGAGTCCATGCCTTCTGACCACCCAGTTCCCATCTGTGTCTCCATCTGATGTGACTCAGCATCCCTTCTCCAGTGCTTCTCACATCCTGTATCTCATATTGGGCATCAATATCCTGGACTTTACCTACCCCTGGGTATTTTGGTAGATCTGGAATGTTTTGATAGGGGGTTCTTTGCAGTCTGGTGAAAGAGACTCAGATCTAAATTTCTTTTCACTATCTTAGAGAACTATCACTGCCATCACAGGGTGATTTTGGCCACTTCAAACTGGTGAGAGAATTGTGGTGGTAGCCCTTAGAAAAACTGCTCATCAGTTGTGTCTTTAAGTATCTTATTTAATTGGTTTTTCCTGTTCTGAATGATTGGCCAGCATGCATCAAAATAACATTTAACCAGTGTATTAATGTTAGCGCAGCCAACTCTCCTTTTAAGGCCATTGTATAATAAAGCCGACCTCCTTTCCTTTGTGCTTCCACCAAGACATTCTGCTGTTGTTTGCACACAGGCAGCACCACTGTTTCAGTTGGGTTGCAGAATTAAGTGAGACTAGAAAGTGGATCTACTGTAATTGTTTCTCTTTGTTTGAAGAACAGTGACTACTAAAAACCACGAACACCTCAAAGAATATTCCTTCACAGAGGCAACCTAAGGAGCAAACGATGAGATGACCATGGCAACGGAAACAGAAGGGTAAAGTGGTGAAATTTCTTACTTGCTGCAGTCTTCTCTTCTGTCTTATAAACACAGGTTCTTTCTGTGGTCTCAATATAAATTTGACTCTGGACGTCCCAGACCACGTCTGCCCCTCCTCTTCTATGCCAGTCTGCTCCGTCCGTGACAGCTGATGTTCTTTTCACAGAAACCAAGAAGCATAGCCATTACACAGACATCTTTCACCTCAAACAATAGTAAGCAGGACCCACAACGCAACTTAAACAGACCGGACCACCATTGCCTGACACTCACTAAGGCTATGTCTACACTAGAAAAGTTAAGTCGACTTTATTAAGTCAACTTAACAAAAGTCGACAACTTTTCTAGTGTAGACATAGCCCCTTTTCGACCTTAAGTCGACTTAATACTTTAAGTCGACTTAAGGTGGATTTAGGCGCTAATCCCTGTCCACACTGGCTTAAGTCGAACTAATAAACGGGTGTTATTAAGTTGACTTAACTTTCCCTTAAGTCGAGTTAAGGAAAGCCCAGTATGGATGCGGAGTAGTTTAAGTCATTTTAAGCCTCCTTAAGTCGACTTAATTTGTAAGTGTAGACACACCCTAACTGTCTGCTAAGTATGCCAAGCTAAAAAACATCCCCACCAGCTGGAGTATAGAACAACAGTAATTATATCCTTGTGTTGCGACTACTATTCATTGAGCATAGGCATTTTAAGATATAAATTATGGCAGATAAAAACCCTGCTTTGTTTTGTCCTTGGCTCAAACATAATCAGCCATAGCATAAATGTATTTAGAAACTCTAGCTGTGTTGTTTTCTCTGTGACGTGCACTCATGTCTCCAAATACAGGCAATAAATTTCACACACATGAAAAGTCAGAGATCATACAGCCATTTAGGATTATATCCTACTGTTCTTCTGGGTGTTTAATGATCAGGGAGTTGAATATTTATTTAAAACCAGTGCCAGGATCATTTTGATTTCGGGACTTAATTACGCTCTAAGTAATGCATCTCTCCACTCTCCTCTGTCTTATTTATATATGACATATATGCATTTCACTTTTTCTAATAACTGCTGTATAGCGTTATCTTTAGAGACAGGTAATAGTAATGGAGGATTTAATTATTAGAAATATAGAGTATTGGGTTTGTGATGACCAGGAGAACCACATGGTGAATTGCTTGTTGGATGTGAATACTGGGAATCTCTCAAGACATCTGGATAGGTGTATGTGCATTTCTGAGGAGACTGGCAGTCGTGGTTCCTGTAGGTACCGATGGCACTGGGCAACGTAGGAGGAGAGGTCCTGGAGGCCAAATGTAGACTTAAGTAAGAGTTTAAAATCCAGGACCTCGGTGGTTTCATTCTCTCAAATGCTTCCAGTTCCATGTGCAGGGCCATGGACAGGCAGAGGCCCAAGGCTTCAATGCATGGATGAGACAGTGGAGTTGGGAGAAGGGGTTTAGTTTTATTAGAAATTGGGGAACATTTTGGGAAAAGACGAACTTACACAGGAAGGATGGGCTCACCTAAATCAAAACAGAACCATGTTACTGGCATGTAAAATTAAAAAGGTCTGTCATGGGATGCACATCCATGCACCCCTGGGTTATGATCTATGTAACTTTTCTGTTCACTTTTGCAATGTAATTGTGTGGTTTGATGCCAAATGTGCCATGCAAGGTTTCTTTAGGATTGCTTATAATGCATTCTAAGTAATTGACAGAGAACGATCATCTTTTGAGCAACTCCAAGAAACTCGGCCTATCCACATGGCCAGGAGGGCCTAAGTTGGCTGAACATCACCAACAGTCAGTCGTGTGGAGTGAAGAATGAAGAAAAAAGACTAAAGAATAATCTTGGAATAGTGTTAGTAGATTAGCATGTGTTTTATACCTTTTATTTACTTGTGGATTAAATGATTGTTCATTGATTTGCTTTATACTCACTTAAAATCATATTCTAATGAATACACTAGTATTTGTTTTACCTAAAGCTGTGTGGACTTTACAGGGTGTGAATGAGTGAGGCTGGGCCTATCCATTTCAACGTCAAATGGACGGACAAGGATCTAGGAGTCTGTGGTGACTGGGGAAGGGCCCTGATCCCTGTAGAATGGAAGTTCCTGATGTGGTATCTGGGGCTGAAGGTGCTCACTTGGGGACCATACCCTAGATGGCGAGAGGGTGCACACCCACTTCCTGGGACCGATTACACGCATGAGACTTGTGCGGATTGACTCAGGAGTGAGTGGTCGCCTGGCAAAGCAGGGTAAGTCGGGGTTCAGAAGTGGAGATCAGGAGCTCACAGCAGCACACTGGACCAGATCTTGGGAGGACACCATCACAAGGTCACACAAGAATTTTTAAACAGAGGGCTGGGGCAAGACTGACAGGTCTGGAGAAGCTCATGGTTCGGACAGAGATGTCCCTTGGGGAAGATTTATAAAAGAGGGTTCTCTAATACCAGGTACTCAAGTTCACTCCTCTTAGAATTTAAAAATCTAGCATTTGTAAAAAAGCATTTAAAAAGGTGTCAGTATTGATCTGTCTGCCTTTATGCGATGTAATTAAATGAGACTCTTTTTCACTAAATTTTCTCTTCAATTCCTGCCTATACTTTATCAACTTCTATCCTTGGTACAGGTAGGAACTGAAGAGAAACAGTTATGTGAAAAAGAGTCCTATTCAATTACATCACATGAAGGCAGACAACTAAATAAAGACAAATTTTATAAGTGCTTGTTTGCAAAAGCTAGCTGTTTAAATACTAAGGGCTACTCTTCACTGCCGTCAGATCGCTCTTCCAAATTGACTGATCGGGTCTGTGAAGACCAGCTCAGCTGATCGGGAAGTCGCTCTATTAAGACCCTAGGTAACAGGAGTAGCGCTGAGTCAAAGGGAGGGCATTACCCTTCGACTCAGTGCACTGAAGACACCATGGTAAGCAGTTGAAGGGAGATATACAAGATATTTTAAGTACTTTGCATATCACCCTTCGAATGCCACTGAAATCCCACTGCTCTGTAGACCTGCCCTGAGATGGAGGAACCTGATATATGCCTGATATAGACCGATGATACTGATATAACAGGCATCACAGAAACTTGGTGGAAGGATGATAATCAATGGGACACAGTAATACCAGGGTACAAAATATATAAGAATGACAGGGCAGGTTGCACTGATGGTGACTGGTACTATATTAGAAAAAACAACTGCCAAATATATTAAAAATATTCAATGAATCAACTGTGACACAGAATCTCTATGGATAGAAATTCCAAGTGTGAATAATAAGGGTATGGCAGTAGAAATATACTACCATGCACCTGACCAAGATTGGTGATGGTTCTTACGAAATGCTCAGGGTGATTAGGGAAGCTACAAAACCAGAAAACCCAATAATAATGGGAGATTTCAACTATCCTCATATTGACTTGATACATGTCACCTCAGGATGGAATGCTGAGATACTAATTCTAGACTCCATTAATGAGTGTCTCTTGAAGCAGCTAGACCTGGAACCCACAAGGGGACAGGCAATTCTTGATTTAATCCTAAGCAGAGCACAGAAATAGTTAACTTCAGAAAAGGAAACTACGCAAAAATGAGAAAGCCAATTAAAGGGAAACTAAAAGGAGCAGTCGCATGAGTAAAGTGCCTACAAGCTGCAGGACATTATTTTAAAATGCCATAATAGAGGCTCAGTCTAAATGTATATCCCAAATGAAAACAAAACAAAACAGTAAGAAGACCATGTTTAACCAAGAGAGTAAAAGAAGTGATTAGAGGCAAAAAGTCATCCTTTAAAATCCGGAAGTCAAATCCTACTGAAAAAAATAGAAAGGAGGATAACTCTGGCAAGTCAAATATAAAAATCTAATTAGGCAGATCAAAAAAGAATTTGAAGAGCAACTACCGAAAGACAGAATAATTATACAGCAATATTTTTTTTAAGTACATTAGATGCCGGAATCCTGTCAAACAATCAGTGGGCCCATTGGATGATCAAGGGAGACTTGGCCTTTGAAGAGAAGCTAAATGAATTCTTTGCATCAGTTTTCATTGCAGAGGATATGTGGGAGATGCCCACACCTGAGCCATTTGTTTTAGGTGACAAATCTGAGGAATGGTCCCAGATTGAGGTGTCAGAGGAAGTGTTGGAACAAATGGATTAATTAAATAGTAAAAAGTCACAAGGACTAGATAGTATTCATGCAAGACTTCTGCAATTTCATATTTTTGTTCCTTCAGAACCACTAACCACAGTATGTAACTTAAGCTTAAATCAGCCCTTGTATCAGACGATTACACGATAGCTGATTTTAAAAAAAGACTCCAGAGGCGATCCTAGCAATTACATGCCAGTAAATCTAACTTTGATACTTAGCAAATTGGTTGAAATTATAGAAAAGAACAGAATTATCTGACTCATAGAGTAACACTGATGGGGAAGAGTCAAAACAGCTTTTGTAAAGGGAAATCATGTCTTACCAATCTATTAGAATTATTTCAAGCAATCAGCATATATGTGGACAAGGGTGATCCAGTGGATATTTAGACTTTCAGAAAACCTTAGAAAAGATCCCTTACCAAATGTTCTTAAGCAAAATAACAGTCATGGGATGAGAGGGCAGGTCCTCTCATGGATCAATAACTGATTAAAAGACAACAAACAAAAAGTGGGAATAAATGGTCGGGTTTTAGAATGGAGGAAGGTAAATAGTGAGGTCCCAAAAGGATCTGTACTGGGACCTGTGCTACAGATACAAAAATATACGATAGTTAAGTCCAAAAGTGATTGAGAAGCGTTACAAAGGAATCTCACTAAATTGGGTGGCTGCGCTACAAAATAGCAGGTGAAATTCAATGTTCATACATGCCAACTATGTATACAAAATAATGGGTTCTAAATTAATGGTTACCCCTCAAGAAAGAGATCACATTATCTTTGGAGAATTTTCTGAAAACCATTCTATGTGCAGCAGCAGTCAAAAAGCTAACAACATGTGAGGAATTATTAGGAAAGGGATAGATTATAAAACAGAAAATATCATAGTGCCACTATACAAATCCATTGTGTACCCACACCTAAAATAATGTGTGCAGTTCTGGTTGTCCCATCTCAAAAAAGATATATACTAATTGGAAAAGGTCCAAAGAATGGCAACAAAAATGATTACAGGTATGGAACAACTTCTATATGAAAAGAGATTAAAAAGACTAGGACTGTTCATTTTAGAAAAGAGACAAATCAGGATAGAGGGGGATATAACAAAGGTCTATAGAATTATGAAAAGTGTGGAGAAAGGAAAAAAGGAAGCGTTATTTATTCCTACACATGAACCAGGGATCACCAGATGAAATCAATAGACAGCAGTTTTAAATCAAACAAAAGGAAGTTACTTCTTCACACAATGCACTATCAACCAGTGGAACTTGTTGCCAGGGGATATTGTGAAGGCCAAAAGTATAACTGGGTTAAAAATAGAATGAGATAAGCTCATGGAGGATAGGGCCATCAATGTCTATAAGCAAAGATGGTCAGAGAAACAAGCCATTCCTCTGGATGTCCATAAATATCTGATGACTAGAAATTGGGATTGGACAACAGGGGGTGGATCATTTGATAATTGCCTTGTTCTGTTCATTTCCTGAGAAGCACCTGTCATTGGCCACTGTCAGAAGACAAGATGCTGAGTTGGACTGACCATTGGTCTGACCTAATATGGACATTCTTGTGTTAAATCTACTCAAGTCAGTTCAAGCCACTAGCTATAACATTAGAGAACTGGACACAGGAGAGCTCTTTCTAGGACAAAGACACATTCAGATTTCCATTCAATGGCCTGAGCATCATGAGGTTTATGCTTACTTGATAATGGGAATAGTGCGTTCCTGAACTCCTGCATCTCCAGCAGGGGTGTCTTTTTGGGAAGCTGATGGGGTTGGCTTTGTTTCACTCACTTTCTCTTCCAGAATTTTCCCAGTGCTGTCTCGCTCTTCATCTGACAGTGAAAACAGGACCTATTAGACTAGTTACATAGGACAGCATGGCTGAAATCAAGGTGCAGTTTTGAGATCAGTTTCTGTTGTAAGTTCCAGCAGAACAGCCCATCTGAACTCAGTGGGATTCAATCATTGAAACTAAAGGAGAATTTGGCCCTTTTCAGAGGACTATGTGAAACAAAGTGTTCTGAATTAAATAAAAATGACCAATGTTAGAATATGGCTATCTGGGCAAAAGAATCAGGATTTGTGTTGCGAGGAAAGAGACAGGCATGAATAGGAAAGGTACGAAGAAAATTGAATAGAAAGAAAAAAACCCCAGGATGTGTCAAGTAAACCATTTGATCGGTGATATACATTAAAGGACATGGTTAGCTGAGTTTATCCTCCATCTTAATTTAATGAAAATGGTAAATTTTGGCTCTATTGATAAATTTCACGGTTTCTATTATTAAGGTACATGAACAATTACTAGAGTCCTGTGGCACTTTTGAAGACTAACAAATTTATTTTTCACATGAGCTTTCGCGGGCGAAGTCCCACTTTGCCAGATGCCAGACTGTAGAAAACTTACATTGAAAAAAACTTACAATATAGGAGGGGAGATAAAATCCTGTGATTATGTTTGATTGCATCAGGTCAGATTACTACAGCAAATCAAAAAAGTTGTATAGATTCAAACACAACATAGAATGTGGTGAGGCTGAGAGAGGTTAACTCTAGATCAAGGCTTCAAAGAGAGACTTCAGAGTTAGAATTCATACCCTAATTCGACACTGTCAGGTTGGGTCTGAATAAGGACTTGAACTGGCTTTCCCACGGCAAACATTAGATTCTAAAAGTGCCACAGGTTTCCTTTGTTTTTCATTATTAACAGTGATTCTCACCTCTCTCAGCCTCACCACTTTCTGATATGTTGTTGTTTGATTCACTGTAGTAATCTGATCTGATGCAGTGAAACAGTCACAGGATTTATCTTCCCCTCCCATATTGTACTTTTTTTTCAGTGCAAGTTCTCTCCATTCTGGCATCTGATGAAGTGGGACTTTGCCCACAAAAGCTTGTGTGAAAAATAAATTTGTTAGTCTCTAACTAACAAAGTGCCAGAGGATTCCTTGTTTGTTCTGATGAACTACACTAACTCAGCTACCCCTCTGGAACTTGTCAATTACTGGAGTGATTGTCAACTTACTCACACTGGTGCAAATCAGAAGTAGCTCCAATGAAGTCAATAGGGCTTTATTGATGTAAAACCAGTGGAAGGGAGATCAAAATCAGGCCAGACTAGGTGTTGCTACTTTAAAGAGAACCTAATTCTGATCTCACGCCTTTTACACTAGTATAACTCCATTGACTTCACTGTACATTCTTATTTACACTGCTGTGAGTGGGCACAGACTCAAGACCAGAATCTCTTTTCCAGAAATACTATGAAATGAAAAGACGAGTGGGTTTTTAATCAAGGTGTTTCCTCCAAAATGGGATTGAGATTCTATTTTACCAAGAACTCATCATCCTGTAACACCAGGATTGCCTTTTAGGATGAAGAGCACCATCTCCTGTGCACTGGAAGTGTGAGAAGCGCAAAGTAAGAAAAGCAATGTCCCCAACTGAAAGGTTATTCGTTGATAGGGTGGTTGGGAGATCATTAGCGAAGGCTTGTATTGGAAAGGAAAGTAACTCCTCCTAGTAAGCTAATTGAGCAGCTTCACTAGAGAGCCCTGTTATACAATGAAGACCGTTCACAGTGGAGTAGGGATTTCACTCAATGCTTTCTTACCACCAGTTCTGTTGAAATATTTGCCTTCTTGTTCTTATTCAAAAGCAAGTGATCAAAGGGACACGTCAAGATAATAAACAACTATTTTTAAAAGAATACATACCCATGTTAATGACGTATGAAGTCACTGAAAGTGAAAGAACTTCAAAAATACCTAATTTACTCCTCTCTCCCACCAACCCCACATGTGTAGGCTCCCGGTTTCCTGTTTTGCACTTCCCTCAGGTACTGTCAAGGAACTAAACTACTCTCTTTCACTTTCTACTTATAGTCATTTTCTGGGTTTCACTTACCAGCAGAATGCTACTGTTTTGGGTTTTCAACATTGCAGAAAAAAGGCTCTGAATAAAAAGCACCTAAATATTGTCATGTAATTTATTTACTTCGCTTGAGTCCATGAAACGTTTGCATTCTCATTATGATGTGTAACAAAACAATTCTTTAACAAAATCAAGATTGGGGAGCCAAAAGCTACTTGACAGTGTCCTTTTAAGATCACCTTGGATTAAAAACAATTATCATGACTCAACACAAAATGACAAGTTAGACAAAATGGTTCTCTAGTTATTACGGCTGTCAGAAAAGATGAAGAATGAAAGGGCGATAGTGTACACCCGTCCCTTCACAAGATTTAAGAAGTGAAATGTATTTACCAATTTGTAAAAGTAAAACAACAGTAACACAAACATGAAAGCTTCTGTTCTCTTTGCAAGACATACATTGGCACTAGTTGAACAGGGCGTTATTTTTGAATCAAGAAGAAAATGTCCAAGATTCTATTAAGGCTACAATGCCAGTCAAATCAAATGAATCTTAATACCCTTATAGCCTACAAAGTCTGCAGCATTTAGCCAAGGGAATGTCAAGTAGGAAGGCCTGACTCACCATGTTGTTCATGACACGCAGTAAAAAGATACAAACAACATATTCATGGTCTAAAATTCAAGATGATACCCCAAACATGGAACCATTCTCCATCTATGAACTTTGGGGGCATACAAAGTCTAAACTCAGCTTCAGATCCAAATGTGCAAATCCCCCTTCTACCATTTTCATAATGAACCTGGTGTAGATACCCCCACAATTTTTTGTGTCTGAATTTTGTATCTTGGATCCATCTCTGTTTAGAACACAAAAAAAACTATAGAACACAGAAGAGCTTCATTTCTGATCTAGCTGAGCAACATTTGTGTCTCACACCAGGGAGCAACTCCCAAACTCATTCCAGACCTACCATGACCTACAGCACTCTGGGTTTGTGTGCTGGCTTCATGAACTACCACAGGAGGCCTGTTTTCTGTATCTGAGTAGTCTGAAGGTGTGGACTCAAGGACGCCAAGGCCACCAGCCTTTCTTCTTGTGCTTGGAGAAAGAGTCACGTGCAGTGATGTGGAATCCACAAGTTTCTTCAGGGCCATTCTTATCTCCTTATCTGCACGTTCAAGTGAGGCCCGGACAGAATTCTCCAGCTCTGACTGTGGGGAGACCTTTCCTATAGACAAGAAGAATACTTTTCTTTCTTCAGGGTAAAAAGAAAAGGTCAGTATCAATCAACCCACAGCATCACCCAGAGCAAACATTTGCAGTCAAGTTTCCCCTCCCCACATTTGTAGTAAAGAGCTAATGTGCAAATATTTATTTTCCAAATGAAGGAGCCTAGCTAGAATTCACAATGAACATCCAGCAGACTCTTCCTGCTGCAAATCCCTTAACATGCTATGCACACTCATATCTTCTCACCAGATGCGAGAGAATTTAGGTGACACATAGGAGTGGAGGTGACCAGACTGGTGACTCATCCTACATAGGATGAGTGAGAGGAAAAATAGGCAGTATTAAGTTCATCAGATCAACAGAAGGAACCCAGGATTGATCACCTGTACTAACCCAGTGCCTTGTGCCCTGCATTTAACTTCCTCCCATTCTGTAAATTTCCCATCTTCAAAGCGTCTGACAAAGTGGGATTTTCTCCCACGAAAGCTCATGCGATAAATAAATCTGTTAGTCTTTAAAAGTGCCACAGGACTCTGTTGTCTTTCTACAATAGACTAACACGGCTACCCCTTTGAAAAATGAAGTTATTATTTTAAATGAAACCTATACCACATGTTTCTTACATGGAGGGCGAGGAGTGAATGGGTTACAGGATAATGTGTGCGTCGAGAGAGGAAAGGATTTGTGCCAATCTCACCACCACATCAGACTAAGAGGGAGATGGCTGGGGAGCATGTTTACCTGCCCCCAGTACAACATTTGGATTATTTCTTAGCTTGCAATATCATATTTTATGTTACCATTTGCCCCAGGAAAACCTGAGAGAAATGGTGGGCTTTACACTAACATTTCTGAAGCCACCGCAGTGGTTGGAAAGCATAGGACTAAAGGGAAATTCTGTGGTGGGGTAGTCCTTCAAAAGAAATGGAAACTTCAAGTCCCTCTGTTGCTGGTGGCTGGTTTACTTAAGTATTATTTGCTGAGTGGCAGCAGCGTAATGAGGAAGATATCATCCCTGGTCCAAGGAGCTCACAGTCAAGAAAGGTAAACAGAAGGTAAAAAAATCTACCTAAATAACCAACATTTATGTACTCATTGAAACTGGTTCTAAGTCTCTGCATAACAGCTATGTGCATCGTGGAGGCCATTTTCCCCTTCACAGACACAATCAACAGCTAATTCCATTTAACTCTCTGAGATTTTTGTTGGCATGACAACTTCTACCAGTGTTTCCAAGGTGCAATAAAAGGGACAGATTTTCCCTCCCACACACTCACCAGTTATTTGACCTCAATAGATCAATCAAACCAGGAGAAGGCTAGACACTGTGGCTATGTCTACACTTGTAAATTTAGATCGACTTAAGCTAAGTTGACTTAACTAAGTCGACTTAGCATGTCTACACCTAAATTTAAAGTAGACTTAGGGGGGAACTTTCAAAGTCGAACTAGAGCGTCCACACTGGACACCTAGGTCAACTTCTAGGGGCTAGGGGGACTTAGGGCAGGTCCACAGGGACAGGGGGAGCACCCCTTGCCCAGTGCCAGGGGGCTCAGCCTTTGCCCCATTGTACATGGGTACAATGGAACAAAGGGGGACAGGGACCCTGGCAGGGCATAGGGGCAGGGTGGGCAGGGCTCTTCCCTGCCCTGTGGGGGGCATGCCAGGCTCCCCCTGTTCCCCTCTTCCCTGGAGGGAGGGCAGTGGGGGAGTCCTGGAGTAGCCCTAAGTCAACTTAGGGCTACTCCAGGTCTACACTGCCTTAAGTCGACTTGAAAAAGTCGACTTAAGCCTAAACTCGAATTAAAATGAGGTTTAATAAAGTCAACTTAATTTTCATTAAGTCGACTTTATTTTCCTTAAGTCAACTTAAGGAAACTGTAGTGTAGACGCAGGGTAAATTAAGTCGATCTAAGCAAGCTTAAGTCGACTTAATTTACAAGTGTAGATGCACCCTGTGTTTCTAAGTTGACCCTCATTTTGTAAGGCACACTGGGATGTCAAGTGCAAAAAGAACAATTTCCACTGGCTCACAACTTTGTTATTCTAAATATACTCCCCACCTTAAACTAGGATTTTAAAAATTCTTTTCCGATGAAACGTGTGCACCTGAGAAAAGGAGTAATTTACGGACATGACAGGCCCCCCCTCCATTCTGATTGGTCACTAGACAACGTAGACCCTACAAAGAAGGATCTGTAAATGACAGAAGAGCCAATTCTGTGGGCCCACTGGAGTCAATATGTAAGGAGCACTTGAAGGGCTGGCTGGGAGAAAGAGAGAGAGTGAGCCCAGGCACAAAGCAGGAAATGTTTTAGCGGACCAGCAAATGGTTTTACCACTAGGTACAACTCCCGTGAAATGGAGAAAAAATTAACTGTGTCAGTAGCAGGTGGCTGTACCACTGGAATGGTAACGATAGCTCTTTACGGCTAACAGCCTGTAGCAGGTCTTCTTCTCCAGACAGAGCCGCACTGGAAAATGTTCTTTTCTTCAGCTTATCTGTTTTCTATACATTTCTCCATGCTTCACTCATGGGGAGTTCCAGCCTCCAGAGTGGTTTTATTTCCCCCAGCCTAGGAATTCTATTGGTTTTAGGATTGCACAGGAGAGATGACATTTTTAGTTCACATTTTCAGAAGAAGAGACACTAGATTTGTTCTGATTCTGCTCCCTTTTCCACTTACAGAAAATAACTAAGGTCCATGAACTTGACAGACAAAGCTAAGGGGGGAAAAAAGGTAGGTTCCAACTCAGACCAGCCCTGTTTAATTGCATTGCCTCTTAGCTGCTTTTTAATTTTCTTCATATGAACATAGTGGTGAAGAAAGGTGCTAGACTGGCAGACCTGGAAATTGAAGCCCTCTGCTTATCCAAAGGGCAATCAAGCTTCCCTCAAGTTGCAGATCATATTGTCCCACCAACGTGCATTAACAATGCTCTGAAAGGACCATTTCTAGGAATGAGAGACAATTCAGTATTCAGTTCCACTTGCTTCTTGGTCTTATTGCTGAGACTACTCACCAAGTAGTCTAATGGTGGTGTCCACTGTGGTGGACAGATGCCCACCTGTAAGACAATTGTTCTAAAATGGGTGAAATATCCTTAGATGGGAACACTGTCCCTTCAGGAGAAAAATGTACTCTGATTTAAGTAGGATTAATATCACAAGGATAATTAGGATTTAATTATATGTGATCAGATGTAAACAATGGATTCTCTAGATACCCGTTGACTTCAGTGGGAGGTGGATGTGGCTCCTAGAAAACCTTGCCATGAAGAAACAAAAATACAAAAGCAAGCAAGATCAATGACAGCTGATGCAAGACATTTATTGATATGACCACGAGCCTTTAATAACATATCTTGACTTAAATTCATTTTAGTTTTGTCTCTCTCAAACAAACTGAAGTTTCCACCTTTCTCATACTCTTTGGCCTATGGAAATTGCAGTAAAATGTTCTTTGTGTTAATTTTAATACAATGTTATGTCTTCATCTACAGGAAATAAACCCTCACACACATTGTTAGTTATCTACAAATTTTAAATCACTTACAAGCATACTTTTTAACTTCTAGGAGAATACTATGAAAATAAACGTAAAGGACTTTTAATGAATTTTTCATTATTTTCAAAAAAGTACAGTATAGGATTTTTAAAATTCCTTTTTCACTGATTTTTGTTCAAATTTCAAATAAAAATGTAAACAGATGTTATTTAGTTTTGGTTGCTCAACAGAAATATAAGTATTTCTTTCTGACAACCATCTGAAATGTAACTCTATTTATTTAACAGAATCATTACTCGGCAAAAACAAGGCCAAGAGAAAAAATAATAACTCCACATTCCGCTGGATATCTTGACGGACCTAAATCTCTATTTTATTTCTGCTCCAAGATGGCTATGGGCTAAATTCTTTTCTCAGTTGCAACTTTGTGAGTTTGACTTTAATGGATTTACATTGGAATAACTGAGATCAGAATTTGACCCAATAAAAGAGAAGTATTTTCAATTCAGAAGTACTTCCTCCGCTTGTACGTCTGTTACTTTCCAATGTACAGTAATGCAATATTTCTCACAAATGAAGCACTAATGTATAGCCATTGTATAGTTTACTTATAAAATATACAGTATAAACCAAAGAGGTGTTATTGAAAAAATGATAGTACCATAAAAGAGGTTTTATTTGTTTCACCACCTGTAGTCACTGAGAAATTTTCAAGCTTCAAAAATGTAGTGCACATTATTGTACAAACTATACCTTTTAGATATCGAAATGAAAAAGAACATTAAATTATTGAATTAATTGTAGTCATTGCGTGTTCAAGGTGCAGCTCTTTCGACAAAAATCATAATTTTTGTGGGGGCACCTTTTTAAAGTTAGATGTATCTTTTCTTAGGCAGTGCTCTGAAGAACTCTGGATCAAGATTCACCTATTATGTAGTTAGATAGCATAGACAGAACATCCCCTGTCAACATTTCCAGAAAGAAAACTCGCTTACTCCTCCTCATGATGATTAGCAAGCAAACTTTCTTGTAGCCTTCCTGTAACATCCTTGCTGTTCTGTATCATCCAGAGAAAACATATTGTTTTCTTTAGCAACATAACCGTGCTACTCAGCTTACAAAAGACTTTGGGTTTTTTTCTCTCATACCTTCTGTCACACAGACAATGTCAGACGCCCAGGGCCAATTCCTGTTGGTATGTCTACACCACAGTTAAACAGCCCATTGGCCTAAGTGCCGCGAGCGCAAGTCGGCCAGCTATGACTTTTTAACTACAGTGTAGACATACCCATTGAGCACAATGGCAAATTTTAATTGACTTCTAGATGTAAGAATTCAGTTTGTCAAGGGACTGAGCACATTTTGGAAGTGCTATGCAATATTAATTTTCACTGAAGCTACCTCTCAGAGGAACTCAGCATCTTGTAGAATTGTATCCTTATTGGATACCCTTATTGCATTTGATATCTCTGTGTCAAAGCTCTAGAGAAACACAACTGCCTTTGATAAAGGGTGACCTCTTCAAGAAAGCTAACCCTAAAGGCTACCATATAATGATACATCTTGCCCTGGCAGTGTGTTCAAGTGACATAAAATATTAGAATCCCATAAAAACTTGTGCCACAAGCCCCCTACATTTCTGTCAGATGTATTCTTTAAACAGTTATTTGTTGAAGAGGTTTTTAATTGTATTAGTGCTCCTGCAATTTTAATATGGTTCACTGATAAACTTCTATTAGCAAAGTAGGCAACTTAACCACTTTCATTGATGATAATACTGAACCATTAATACATACAGGAGACTTAATTAACCATTCTACTCACATAGTAATTATTCATTCATAAAATAATTTATTTGTGGTTCTATACGTTTCAATCTGGATTAACCTGTCCATTCCTTTAGTCAATACTCTTTTAGGTGTAGATAATGCAAATCTCTATCATAAATTTATATGATTTATAGAAAACCAAACAAGGAGTTCCGATTTATAGAGTTACTGAACTTGAATAAAGAATGCAAAAACATAAAAATCTATGTTCTTGGGCAACCGTTTAAAAGATTAACAAAAAGTAGTTGATTAACAATAATGGACTTTTTAATAAAGGTAGAACATAGTTGTGTTAAAGGATGAGACTGGGCCTTACTGAAGTCAACGTGAGTGAGTTTTGCCATTGACTTCAGTAAGGTCAGGATTTCATCCAAAATGGTTCAGCAGCCTCTTACTTCGGTAAAATTGCCTAATAAGTGTCCTTCCGTCTATGGGTTTCACTCTGTAGAAAACATTATAATAATTTAAACAAAATGTGTGTTCTGAAAGGTGCATGAACACAGTTTTGGTAGAGCTAATATTTGGCACCAGCATTTAGTAAAAGTAAAGCAGTGCAAACTATTTTTCTGACTGTCTGGCATGCAGAGTGACAGGAAGTATGCTTAAATGAAACCACCCTTCCTGCTCTTCATCGCTGGAAGGTATCAACAAGCTGAGATACCTTAGATTCCCACCACAGTGTGATTCAGGAGTTGGATAGCTGAAGTAATTTTTAAACTCTTGAACAAAAATGTGCTTACTTATTTATATTTCTTGTCACAAGTAGGAGAGGCAGACCACCCTAAATCTATCGAACCTGCCTCTCACCACTTCTCTACGGAATGATATGCTTTCACGATGATCACTTATAAACTGAACGGACAGAAATGTTCCCTTTAAGACTGGAAAAGCTCTACGTATCACTTTCTATACATTTTCCTTAAGGTGTTTTTCTTTTAGGTGCTTCCTTCTAATTCTCACCACTGATTTCTCCCACCCTCAAACGTTTTTGTTTGCTTGTTTTTTATGTGTATTTTTTGTTTGATTTTAAGGTTCACACTTGTATCTCCTCAGCTTTGGGAGGGGTCTTCCGTACTGATATGCAGAGTAACAGGCTCGCCGATAGTTCCATAGCTGAGAGTCCTTGTGGAAACTTCAGTTTTAAAGCTGGACTGGCTGTTGTCTGCCGAGAGCTGGACTTCGGTACAGAAAGATGGTTTCAGTTTGAAGGAGGGGCCAGGTGCTGCTGCCGCCGCTGCATGTACACCAGGTGTGGCTGCTGCAGTGCACGTTTCACTCACATGGAAGGAAATGTTAGACGGACCCACGGACTGCACTCCTGTTACTCTTGATGCTGACATGAACATTCCCTCAGGAAGATGCTCTTTAAACTCGCTGAAGAAGCTTTGCCTTGGTTTAGGCGCAATAGATCTGCCGAGATTTAGCAGCACAGGCTTCCCAACCGTTGGTTCATTAATTTCTGTCTGGAGTACAGAGATCTCACAGGGTTTGTCTTCTGTGTAATTCTGATTGTCACATCCATAGGTCTCCCCTTCTTCAGGAAAGTAATCTTCAAGGTCTTCAAGAGTTAGCACTTTTCCATTGTGGGTCAGGATTTTGAGGTCTCGGTTTCTAATGTCATCTGTCTCGAGTTCCTCTGGCTCATCAATAATAACCACATTATCTGCCTCTGGAAGATCCTCATCTTGTATCGTATCAGGTACTTCCTCTTCAGGAGTCAAAGGTGTATCTAACTCATCAGCTTCTTCCTTAATCTCTTGACTGATCTGGGAAGCTGGAAGATCATGCTTGCCCACATCAGTTGTCTCAAAGCTAAAGACAAAGGGTTCACCCACACAGGCAAGCAGTGGGGAAGTAGATTCCTGAGTGCAGCTCTTTCCATCAGATCCAAAGTCAATAAATGAGCTTCTGGGCTGGTCAGACCCACATTGAGAATTTGTGTCTTCACTGCTGACTGGAGCTCCTTCCTGGTCATCTCCATATGCAAGGGTTGGTACCTCAACATCTGAAAGATTGTCTCCAGGCAGGGAAGACTTGGCCTGCTCCACTAATTTATTATTGGAGTTGTTTGTGTTCGGGTCATCTTCAGGGGAATGTGTAGGCCTTGGGCCAGGCATAGTGAACGTCAACACTCCTGAATCATCTTTTTCTGGCTTTGCTGGGGAAGTTCCTCTTTTCTTCATAGGCTTGGGTGATTTTTTCACCTTGAATTCAATTATTTCCTCCACTTCGACCCATTTGGGTTTTTGCTCTTCCACCTTGGTTTCGACAACAACAGCTTTAGCTGCTGCTCCTTGTCTGTCCTCTGGCTCTGTGACAAAGAGCGTAGGGATGACAGTCTTCCGTGCAGCCTCCTGCTCATGCCTGTGTACAGGTTGTCTGTCCTTTGTCACATAAACTGGCTCAGGGGTCAGCAACTCTGCTCTTGGAGAGCGGTAGAGAGAATACCCCGAAGGAGGCCGCGCAGGCGACATCTTTCGCTTTTGCCGAGGCGTCTTCACCACAGTTGTGATCGTCTCCTCTCTGGTGACAAAAATGGTTGAAATGGAGTTTGCATGAAGGCAAAAATCTTTCTGGGATCCACATTCCCTCTGCACATGCCCAGCGTTGCCAAAGCCACCAACGTGGGGTTAGTTGAATGAGCACTCAATTTGGTGAGCATCTAAGTTTGAGAGGGGGACGCACACACCAAGCTCACGTTTAGAATCAGGTTTTCCATCAAGAGATCTCTGCACTACTTCATCCAAATGGTCTGCAAAACCATTCACTCTTTGAGTGCTCAGAAACCCCATGAGTATGTTCAGCTAAGGAGCTCTTTTTAGATGCCTGCTATAGTTCATGCTGCTTCACTGACTATTATCAATGATTTTCTTAGAATAGTAACAGTGCCACTTTCCAGTCATATAGCAGTTTCATCTAAAGACCCTCAAGGAGTTGCACCCACTCTCCCCACCCTAGACTCCTTGGGTGAAATCCTGGAGCTAATGAACTCAATGACAAAAATCTCATTGACTTCAATAGGGGCAAGAATTCACCTCTTATTTATTCTCTCTTTTGTTGCTCAAAATGAAAGGCTACCAAAAAAGGGGGTTATTTACCTATAAGTCAACAGCATGGACCACAGACCTGCATTTTCACACACACAAGAACAGTGTTAGAAGGTCATTAAGCACATAGAAGAAGCCAAGAGAGGAAAGACCATTTCAATACTTCCTGAAGAAGCTATTCATGCCAAGATATTTGTATTCTCTCTTGCCATAAGAATGTGTGTATTTAATTTTCTCTTTATTCTTACCCTACCCTCCATGGGAGCTTTTCCTGACTGAGAGCTATAGGATGAGGCCCATAACATGTTCATTATTTCTCAAAATAATTCTACTGGCTATGGTGAGGAATGGTGAGGTCTCCTGCACAGCGAAGTCTACATTATCTGTGCTCGGATGCATACACACTGATGTCAATGGGAACCCCACGCATGTATCCCACAGCAGAATTTGACCTTAAACATGCTGCAGTACAGATTGGGTAAATAATTTAAAAAGTTGGATGTGGACATTTTAAGCTCAGGCTATTATGCTATTTGAAATGTACATTTTTACATGTGGCTTTCCTTAGAGGTTTTTCATGTTATGTCCACAGGAAAATGTCAGGGGGAAAGGACTTATTTATTTGTGAAGTATGGTGAAGCTGTCACTATAGAGCAGAGGTGGCTGGTCTAGGGGAAACAAGAGAGGCAAAGCCAAGTTTGTTTGTCATTGAGTTACAGCTTCTAGCATCAAGCAACAGAGACAGAGGCAGAAACAAAGGCAACTGAAGGATAGATAAAGACCTGACCCAGGAAGGAGTGAGTATGAATTCATATTTTCACAGGACAGGCCCATGCCTCAGTTTATAGCTCCAGCAAGAAAGGCCTGCCCTACATGGAAGATTCCTTGCAAAGGAAATCCTTCTACCTTCTCCACTCTTCCCAGAGGCTGTTCTGAGCAGGGAGATGGATAAGGGTCCAGAAGTCTCCACAAAGAACAGGTCCACATTGCCTTCTGTTTTCGGTGGCAGTTGCGGCTCTTGAGTTTGACTGCCTAACACCCCTATCATCCACTGTGCTGAGTCGAAGGAAGGGACCTCCGACTCAGCACTACACTACTAGTGTGTGTTCAGGGATTTGCTTCCTTATTGGCTAAGCGGGTCTTCACAGACCCATTCAGTGGATCTGGAAGGTCGATCTGGTGGTGGTGATTTTGCCACTATCAAGTAAAGACACGTCTTAAGACAGCATCTTCTGCTCTAGTTTGGCCAGGATGGGGACTCAAAGATTCAAAGATCTGATTTTTCTCTCTCTATGAGCATCACCCTGTCACAATGTGATTCCAGCACCTTCTCCCATTGAGAATGTGGCCATCCCAGTATCAACCTCTCTCACTGAGTCTCTGTTTCATTCCAGCATCAGCCTCTTCCATTTACAATGTGTCTATCCCGAATACTTACATCTCTCACGTTGAGATGATCTCACCCAGCACTATCCTCTCCCATTGTGGGTCTCTCTCCATCCTCAGCACCACTACCCATCTCCCCCTGCCTTCAGCCACTTCCCAGGCTGGGCTTGCCTGCCTTGCCTCACCACCCTGCCCTGCTCTTGGGTCTTTAAGGTCCATATTGCATGTGCATAAGTTCCATCAATGCCAATTGGAGTTACATGCAAAAATCACTGCTAACGGAGTTGAGAATTAACTTTTACATACTTGCATTAAATATGGAGTTGAACCTGAGCTGCAGAGTTAAGACCCACATATGAGTACCCTCGAGCTCTGGGAGTTTGCACTGCCAAGATTTTGGTTCTGCCCCATATCAAATTCATGCATTAACTTGCTCCAGGTTGATAAAGTTTGAATACTCTGTCTTCATTTATATGTCCTTAGGGCATGGCTCAACCCACATTGAAGACTTCGGTAAAAGCTGGATTAGGCCCTCATTGGTTTCAATGACTATGTCTACACTGGCAAGTTAGTTCGAATTAAGGAGGCTTAATTCGAACTAACTAAAGCCATGGCTACACTAGGCTTTAGTTAGTTCGAATTAAGGGCTTCCTTAATTCAAACTAATAAATTCGAATAGAGTATTCGAACTAAGGGGTTAATTCAAACTAACTAGCTCGAATTAACCAATGTGGCCATGTTAATTCAAACTAATTTCTTACTTAGAACTAACCGGCCATTGAAATGAATGGGGATTGCTAATTCGAACTAAGCAAGTGCCATTCATGGCACTTGCTTAGTTTGAACAAACTTTTTCTAGTTCGAATTAAGCTAATTCGAACTAACTAAAATTAGTTCGAATTAGTTAGGTCAAACTAACTAATTTGAACTAATTTTAGTAAGTGTAGACATAGCCAATCTGTTCTCCCTGTAGAATTGAGTTATCAGGACCTCTGTAATCAGTTTAGTGGATGCCATTTTGTGTTTGCAGAATAATTTGTAATAAAGTGTTTTTCTGCTGGAGAGAGTTCAAAGGCATTTAAAAAGGAGAGAACTTGAACAAGATTGCCAACATCAGCAGATGACTGAGGAGAAATCCAAAATGAAATGCTTTGTCCTTCTGTCTGCTGATTTCTTGCAGTGGAGGTTTGCATACCGATGTATGGTCTGACTCTGAGTGACCCCTGGAAATGCAACAGGGACTTTTTTTCTTGGGCTACTTCTGAATCTATTACTGAACACTGCATCTTGCATAACTTTACCTAACCTACTGGTATCTTGCACAACAGCGCATGACAATTTATTATGGACAGTAAGATCCGGAGTTTTGCTCTCTGCAAAAGTGAAAATTTGTCATCACTGCCTGAAGAGCCCAAGCTAGGTGCCTCGAGGTCAAAGAAGAACAGTAAATAGCAGCACCTTCTCCCCACTTCTCCCTTCTCTGCCTATTGGCTATTTAGTCTGAAGACCCTTTAAGGGCACGGACCTGTTATCTTACAGACCTGCAATGAACCATTGGCACCCAATGTGCTATATAACTGTATAGAAGATTCATAGATTTTAAGGTCAGAAGGGACCAATATGAACATCCAGTCTGACTTCCTGTACAATGCTGGCCACAGAACCTCACCCACCCATTCCTGCAATAGATATCTAACCTATGACTGAATAATTGAAGCCCCATATCATGGTTTAAAGATGTCAAAGTACAGAGAAACCACCAGCAAGTGACTCCTGCCCCATGCTACAGGGGAAGGCGAAAACCCCCCAGGGCCCCCGACAATCTTTCCTGGGGAAAAATCCCCTCCTGACCCCAAATATGGCAATCAGCTAATCACTGAACATGTGGGCAAGACTCACCAGCCAGACACCCAAAAAAGACTTCTCTGAACCAACTCAGAACCCACCTCATCCCAAAGGCATATTTAACACTGGTAGTCAAATATCAGTTAATTACCAAATTAGGCTGTCCCATCATACCACCCCCTCCATAAATTTATCCAGCTCAGTTTTGAAGCCAATTAGGTTTTTTTTGCCTCCCCTGCTCCCTTTAGAAGGCTATTCCAGAACTTCACTCCTCTGATGGTTAGAAATCTACATCTAATTTCAAGTCTAAACTTCCTGATGGCCAGTTTATATCCATTTGCTCGTGTCCACATTGGCGCTGAACTTAAATTATTCCTCTCCCTCCCTGGTATTTATCTCTCTAACATATTTATAGAGAGCAATCATATCTCCTCTCCACCGTAAAACTATAACAAGAAGACTAAAACAAGTAAAAGGTATCATTCAGCCTTTGTTTATAGATATATTTGAATTGCTATTTCATATAAGCTCATCATGACTTCTAGTACCCCTGTGAAATTAATTATTAGTATCTGCTTTCAGGTCCAGCCCACAGACTCGCTTCTAGCAATGTTGTACCTCTTGGAAAATGTCTCGTTAAAGTCATTTGGACAACCTTTCTCTAATACTGGCTATTTTAGAGCCAGTTATTGGTATTAGAGGGTGATTTTGTATAACTTTGTTCCTGAAGTTCTAAGAAAGACGTACCACATCCCTCCAGAATGTTAGAGATCATCTTTACTAAGACACATTAAGGCAAGAAGATGCTAAAGAGAATTTTATACTCCTAATTTCTGACTGAAGCTCAACCTTTATGCATCTGTGTACAGAAGCGATATCTCAGACTTCAATGAGACTCCTATATGTACATTTACTACCTACCCATAAATATCATACTCAGCAGATAGACAAGAACAAAACAAAATCCTATCACTTCAAGAGATCTCATATTAGGAGGATGAGGAAACCGTGACTAGTGAAAAATGTGCAACTTTACTGAATTCTCTCCTGGTTCTCCATGAAAATGTTTCCTTGTGTTTTAAAGGTAAAAAGAAAAAGATACAAGAGTTGCAGGTAGCTGATAAACATGTAAACTTGGCACATTTTTTGACCAAGCAATGTTCAAAGTTGGAATTTGATTTTGAATTCAGCCAGATTCTACCTTCTTAAACTCATGTGTGACTTCCATTGACATCAGTGGGATTTGTGCTCATGTATCTGAAGGAAGAAATGGACCCAGACTGTATCTAGAGGTTAGTGTCCCTGCTTTCTGAGCTGGATGGCTATATTTTTCAGCTTGTTCCATTTCATAACACAAAGTAGCACGAGATTGGATGGGATGGGAATGAACACACTTGCACGGCCAATAAACACAGGCTTGTTATTGGATCATGCATGGGCAGCAAGTCAAAACAGGATTGTTTAGAAAAACAAACAAACAAACAGCACTTACATGATGATGGTTTTCTTGGGCACTTTAGTCTCTTGTTCAGTGACTACAAAGAAAACAGTATGAACAGCATGGGGTTAAAGAAAGGCAAAAGCTGAAATGATTAAATTAACGCTGCTAAGTTAATCAAGAGAAACTTGAGTGAAAAGACCACATGTACCATCCCATCCATGCTTTCTGTGGTTAACTCCAATGTTGTCCTTAGTGTCTCAAATCAGGACTGGGGATTCCTAAGGTTGCCTACGCAATGAATGGTTTTATGTGGAAGTGGGTTCTTATGGAGAACAAAAAACTGCCTTTTCCACCTTGATATCCTGGCATTTTCCTCTAAAAGATCAAAACTTCTGTAAGCTACCATGTGAGAGATCGAAATATATCTCTGTATAGGATACAGAAAAGGAGATTTCCAGACAAAACCGGTCAGTTTTCAGCCTTCTGCAGACTGGATTCAAGATCCAAGCTTATCAAAATGGGGGGGAAATTTATAGAAAATTAGCACCAAAAAGTCCCCCAAACAAGGGGAATTCATCTCTACCTGCAGTATATATGTGCAATCTGTCCATGCATATTATATTCTGTATAGCTGTCTCTCTGTGGTCCCATAATATAAACTATTGCTTTAGAGGTGATTTCAGATAGGATTGAATAAGCAAAGATTTATTTATTTTTTTAGGTTGGAGATTTAATAAAAAAGGAAAAAGCAAAGAAGCATAACATTTCAAAAGCTAAAAGAGATGCTCATCATTTTCTCCACCAATCTGCTAGTACTGCATCGTGATACTATAGAAACCTGACTATATTTAATGCACTCAAAACTGCTGAACGCAACTGGGATCTCACAAAGCAAGATATGAGGCTTCACTCTTTATTCATTGAGAACTCAGTGAGCTTTCTAAAAGCTAATTTTTCCTTTGAATTATGTTTCCAGGAACCAGCTTATGACAACTCAGACCAGTCTATATAGTAAATAAGCTTCAGTATTATTGCTATTTAGTTTGCATCATTAAAAACATTTTAAAAGGGACCTGCAAAATTTTTATTGTGGTGTTTGAAAGAAAACTGTTATCATCCTGGGTCATTATCTGTATGAAAATAATGTTTGCCTTCCAAAAATTGCAATGACCAAAAGCTACTGTATAGCAATATCTGAGGTATCATAGATGATGTCTGTTCAAAATACAGAAAAAAAAAATCATCTTTGATACATCTTTTGGCAAACATTGATTCTTTAAATGGTGACCAAAATACCTATAGACTTAAAAATTCAAAAATATGTTTACATTATAAGACAAAATATTTGAAATTTAATTTCACCTTCACTTAACTTCCAAAGGCTTTGTCCTGCCATTGAGTTAAGTATGGAAATCCCATTGAGGTTAACGAGAATTTTGTGCAGAAGTTGATGTCAATATCTGAATTGGGTCTAGAGAGCTAGCTTCACAGATACTGGGGGTGGGTTGTGGGGAACAGGTGGCTGTTCTCTGCTGTTTTCCAGTTTCTGTTGGGCAAACAGAGATGGCCAGATTCTGCTCCCAGTTACACTTGTGTAAAACTGGAATTCTTCCTTAAAGTCAGTGGAGTTACTCTAGATTTATGCTGGTTTAAATTAGATGAGTTTTGGATCTAGAATTTAAGCTGTGTAGCTGTTAAATATAAGAAGAAATTATTTTCATGTTTTCGTCTTTAAATGTAAATACAATTTTAAGCCTTTCTATGCACTTTGTTAGTAACTTGGAAAATGATTGAAATAATTTAAAATTTGGTTTACATAGAAATTGGAATGGGTCCTTAAGAGCATTTTGCTTTTGTATCCAGATTAGAAATCTTCATGGAAAC